>JASDQU010197441.1:0-15837 GCA_032191745.1 Picea mariana | reverse complement strand
CACACATCAATATGCACCAAGCATTTGATCTTTCATGCCTATCTTATGCACATGCATTATGTCTTTATTCTATGCATCATGCACCAATTCTATAAAGAAATCAAATGCATATCTAGTTTAGTTTTAATTAAATTATTTGATTTTTATTGTAGATGGTTGTCCCCGAATTCCTGCAGAACCTCGCTACCCTATGCAATTCCATTCTGCTCAATTGTGCACCATTGGTCCCTATTCTACATCTACTAGCTAAACCTTGGCCATTCTACATTTCCATCCACTAGGTCCACTAGTGTTTTCATCTCACAACTACTTCCTTTATGCAAAGAAATACTATCCCAACATCTTTTTGGGCTATAATTATTAATATTCATAGTGTTGTAACATGCACTACTCTAGTTGAATATTAACACTACAATATAATTATCCACTTCAATTTTCTTGACCAGACTGGTCTTTATTATCCCATAGCCTAGGGATAACTGAGGATATCACATATCGAGGCCCAAAGGTCCTAGACACGGAGTACCAAGAACCATAGGACTTGAGCATGGCCTCAGAGAGCCCCTCTTTTCTTCAGTGCAGTCCACGTATCACAAGTAGAAGTATCCATCACACCAACCTGGTCCTGAAGTAGCGGTGATTCTTGCTCCATGAGGTAATGAGTCTGGGTATCATGGTATGTATCACTCTGATTTTTGAAGCACTTGAATATGTTGTATTGAATCCTTATTCATTTCATGACGTTTTCTTGGAAATTATTCTCTTTGCCTCATTCATACTTGGAAGGGTAACATGGTTCCCTAGTAATTTGATTTCCCTTTAGGATGGGTTGCTATTGGGTGGACCTATGAAAAGTCATCATCCATTCCCTCCATACTTAAAAATTTCCATATTTATTCCTTTCATCTCCCCTATCCTTGTTTCGGAATTTGGATTGGATACACTAGGAAGGGTTGTAACTTACATTGTGGGAAGAAGGGGCTAAAGGCCCAAAGTGTAACAGTAGTTGACAAGAGTCAAAATCCAATCTTGAAACCTTTGAGATGATTCTCCTAGGGAGCCTCGATAAAGCAGTGAAAAAATTCTCAGTAAGAAAAGGGGACCCATAAGATAACATAAAAACTCAAGGTATTAGTTGATGGATAGGAGGTCTCATCACAAGGCGGCCTATTATGACCATGGGCATGTAGCGGTATGAAACTACCACCTATTTCTTAACCAAGCTAGGGTAGTGGCTCTTGGTGGCATATCCAAGAGAAAGAGGGTCTCTTCACGAGCCAACTATTGGCCCTTGACCAAGTTTTGGGAGATACTTGGTCATGTTTGACCATTTTTGGGACTTCAACAGCCTACCAAAGATGGAGTGCCAAATGAAGTAGAGATTGCAGAATCTCGGCCCACTTTTGGGTCCTTTTTGGGTTTTTGGGATAATATAACGGGAATGGGATGTCAGCCCATGGGATTTGCCAATGTTTAGGCCTATTTTGTATGTATAAATAAGTAAGTTAGGCATTGTAATTAGTAGAGTACATCTATGTGATGGTAAATATTGCTATGTGCAAGTGATCTATGTGATTGAGTAGGCTCTGTGCATACTGTTGAACTTGCAGTGTTGAGTGAAAGTGTTTGTAAGAGACTGGGTTCTTATATACTCAGGGAAGGAGGATCTAGCGAGGTGCACAGATCTCCTATCCTATGTAGAGTAGGGTTTTGGTAGTTTTGTGCTTGTAACCTATTTGAATGAAGGCAATAAAGAAGAAGAGTTGGTGGATGTAGCCCCAGGGTGGGGGTGAACCACGTAAATAATGTGTGCTATGCTTTGTGCTTTGACTTGATGAGTTTATCGCTTCTTTTTCTAAGTGCTTCGACATGTTTAGATAGATATTCTTATGCTTTTCACTTATTATACATGTATGAATGTGCTTAGTGTTGATCTACCATATCTGATCTGTTTTACTATGGCTAAATGCTGAAATACGTTAGACCTAAGTGAATGTTGTGATTCTTTGTGCTATCTGCGGAGTAGAGTAATGGTTGAATATGGATAATATATTGGTGCTAAGTGCTCTGTAAACAATATAATCATAGATCTGTGTCCCAGCTAAGGTTGCAGAAACTTGAGTCCTGCAACCACCTCTGCCTCTACCTTGGGTGAGACTTCATCTGCTTCGGAGGTATTGCTGAAAGGGCTGGTAGTTAGGGATTTATTGGTGCACTCTTGAGTTTTGAACCCTGGGTCTGCCCCTGTGCCAACAAATGGTTTTGTTGTTGGGACCTAAAACTGTGATTGCTGGGAACTAAGAAAGAAGAGGCTTGTGCAAAAGAAAGATTTGTGTGTAGATCTATGCCCTAGTGCGTAGTACCCTACTCGGTTTATAATATCTATGCTAAGAAAAGAAGTCCAATATGAAGAAAGAAGGTCAGACCTGAAAGCAAGAAGCAAGATCTAGAAGCTTTTTGCTAAATAAATAAGGTCGTATCTATAGAGAAGAAGCAAGATCTGAAAGCTTTGTGCTCCAAGGAAGGTAAAAGAGAGAAGTTATGATTGAAAGAGGTAACATCTATAAACTTTGTGCTATGTTAAAGGTAAGAATAGTTAAATAAGTCTTAGATCTGAAATATTTGTGCTCCGTTAAAGGTAAGAATAGTTAAAGAAGTCTTAGATCTAAAATATTTGTGCTCTGTAAAAGTAAGATAGGTGGAAATTTTTGTTTCTAGAGTATGGATCTAGGTATATCTGATAGGTTTTGTCCTAGTTTGAAAGCTAGGGTGTTAATAGATGAAATAAGGTTTGATATGAATAGATCTGATAAGAATAATGAAAGATATGTTATACCTATGCATAGAAAGAATGTTTGGACTAACAAATGGATGCAAGATCCTAGAAATAATTTGTTGCGGGTTAACTCCTATGATCCTTGTACGAAGTATAAAGGGAGATGGGGATCATTTAAAAGAAAGAGAGGATTGACCCTCTATTATCGTTGTATAACACCAGGACATATTGCTAAGGGATGCCCTGGAAGAAGACCTAGTTGTCTTTGTTGTAAATCTGTGGACCATGAAGTGTTGGATTGCTCTAGAATGACTGCTAAGATTGAATGAATGAATATGAATCAAGAAAACCCTAAGGAAGATCCAGAAAAGGAAGAACCCCAACAAGAATCAGATAAAGTATTGAATCAAATGAAAGAGACCCTGAATGACCACCGACATGTCATCTTATCAAAGATTTTCAAAGAAAAAGAATGAATTGAAGTAAGAATAGGGGACTTCAACATTAGTTGTGTTCTTGATGAAGATACACAAGTGAATATTATGCTAGAAAGAACTTGGGAAGCTATAGGGAAGCCTGCTATGATCCCTTCATTAGGAGGAATAGGACTATTCAGAGAGAAGATGGTAAGTTTATGTGGGAGGCTTGCTCATATATTGACGACTGTCAAGGTAACTTCGACAAAGGAAGATTTTGAGATTATCAAATGTATTGAAGACAATGCCCCATTTACCATGTTACTAGGGAAACCTTGGATTGAAAGAGATCAAGCCAGATGGAAAGAAGAAGAAGAATCCTTGGAACAGAAAAAACAAGAGTCAAAATATTTCAAGACCAGAAGGATCACTCAATTGATTAAAGAACAGGAGAATGGATCAAAGCTATTTGACCCTAGAGACTTCAATGTCGAAGCTACAAGATCACTAGAATACCCTCAGAAGACTAAAGTACTTACTCCAGAGGAAGAAGAGATGTTAACCCTGAAAGATTCTCAACAACGCGTAGTACCTATATCTAAAGAAGATAAGAATTAGAATGGAAAGAAGAATACTGAGACAAAGCTCACTGGAAAGAAGGCTAGGAAGCTAAGTAAGAAGAGGGATAAGATTTAAAAATTACAGAAGGTTCCAGAGGGAGCCTTGCAAAAGGAAAATTTGAATAATTTGAGCTTCACCGAGATATCAGAACAACGACATAGGTCACTTCATCGTGGTGAAGCAATATAGCCGTTGGGGATGATATATTTGTTCAACTGATGCTCCGAACAGTTGGAAAAACATTTATGGCTCACCACCTGACTGTTGGACCGTGACATAATGGAAAGAAAAAGAGTTAATGAAGCCTCATACTCATTTCAAGAAATCTGTTGCTGAGTTTCCTATTTATCCATCGCGCCATGCACGAAGAACACTTTTTCCAAATCGCGAATTTGAGCTCCCAACCTCGGTTAAGATTGTCCAGTGATAATTATGCCCTTACTTTCCATCTTATTGTCATGTCTACATTACTTCATGAACATGATATTATTAACCCCGAGCACGTATGTTGGAGGAGCTTAGCACACTTGAAGAATCTGCAAAGGAAGTACTCGTTGATCTTAGGACCAAGAAAGTCATGTCAGAAAGAAGGATGTATGTAGGTGTGCAAGCATCATCGACAGGAGGAATCCAAGCTTCTCCATCAACTTCTCACGGAGAAGCAACTTCCAGAATCATGACAGAGACGAGAATGAAGAATAGAGATGATATCACGAATGCTAAGTCGATTCCAAGAATCTTACCTATGGATATACCTCCTCTGAGCGGTGCAATGAACATAGATAGTGTGCCTAGAGATTTTGACTATGCCTTGGTCACTGCGTACCTCCCGAAAGGGATACACGCAGTTCACATAGACCAGGATAAGATAGCAGCACTGAATTTTAGTGACTTCAACCTTAGAGACCATAAAGCTTACAGTATGCTCGCCCCGCATAAGTATCTGAACAAGATGAAAGGAAAGAATTCAAAGATTATCCCCCAGCCTTGGACCCATAAACTCCTACAGTCTACCCTGCTTAATGTTATGAAGATCTCGCACTTCATATGACATCAAGAAGTGAATGCATGTGTTAAGTTGTTGTTATCCTATTACCATGGAGGATATTTATGGCTGAACTGACATATCATAGTGGATCCAACCTTGATCCATCTAATCACCGAGCTGAGCATGCAAGGCTCTGACCCATGTTATTTTTACCCTGGAAAGACCACAGAGCAAGCCTTAGCATAGAAGATAAAAGAGGCTTATGGCGATGTCGAGAAGGGCATGTGTGGCTACAAGGTAGCCTCTATTTAGAACGACGTAGTATGCCTCACCTATCAGCTGATTGTAGGAAAGTTAGTTCGCAAGAACCGACCAACCCAAGTCACTGGATTCATAGTAGACCTCACATGAAAGTGTGTAGAGGGCCTATAGATGAATTGGGTGCAGTACTTGGTAAACCAGTTGGAGCTCGACTACAGAGAAGTCTTGAACCAAGGACATGAATTCCATTTCAGTTGGCTTCTGATCCTGATTTCTTTCATTGCATGGGAGATGCCAGAAGGTGTGGCCTTCTTGGACATCGAGCCATTTGAACCATTGGTCGCGAAGTTCATTACCCTGTGGTACTCAAACGATATGAATAAAAAATGGAAGTCAAATGTCGTGTTTCATTCATATTATAATCAGTTGAAAGTAGCTATCCGGTCTACACTGCGCATCACTCCGAACACCCTCTATAGGTTTCATCCCCTGATGAAGTTCAATGCAAACATACACTTTCTCTACATCACAGTGTGTGCTGATGAGCACAAGCAACAATTACAGTCCTATTATAAATTAATAGAAGAATATCTGGAGGAGATCACAAAGGAATAGTCAGTGGACCTCCTTTTTCCAGCTGACCGTGTAGAGATATCTGATGTAGACAATCCAGAAACTGTGTAGGATCTACCCCGACCTAGAATGCGACAGAATATCAGTGAAGTGAAAGACTTAAGTAGTGCCTCAGTGAAGACTTCTTCCATCACGCCAAAGCAAGAGGGTGATGGTGAAGAGTTATAAGAAGTCGAACAAAAGTGCAGAAATGAAGCAGAGCTTTTGAAGAAGAGGAAGGGTTCACCTCAGAAACCTTCTTCCCATAAGAAGTCCAAATCTCCTGTGACTAATATGTAGACCACACTAACCCCAGACAACTTCAAATTCATCATCGCAGCTTTGAACGATGTTGGTATGGAGATAGTAGAGAAACAAGAGACTAAAAAAGAGGATATGTACAGTCGGATCGAGATAGAGCTCCAAGGAGTGTAGAAGTCACTTCAGTCGAAGCGCATAGTCTCCACTACGCCCGTGTCAGTCGGAACACCAGAAGTAGGATATGATCCATCTCAACTCCATAAAATCACGGATTCATTTGAGGCTCGACTTTGAAAAGCACAAGATGAAGAAGAGCAATCCACCCAGGATTTGACACAAGTACAGGGAGTACTTGTAGAACAACACAATGCTACAGAACAAGAAAAGAGTTCTCTCCAAGAAAAGTGGAATGACGAGAAAGCACAACTACATCAAGGAAAGGAACAGTTGTTGGCGGAGCAACTGGAAGTAAAGGAAACGGTCAAAAAATCACTTCACTCCATGACAGTCATTGAGGTAAAGACAGAAGAAAGAATCCCACATCAGGTGGCACAGCTCACAGAAGTGATCCA
Organism: Picea mariana; assembly: GCA_032191745.1. Lineage (NCBI taxonomy): Eukaryota > Viridiplantae > Streptophyta > Pinopsida > Pinales > Pinaceae > Picea > Picea mariana. Next base: position 9,330 of record JASDQU010197441.1, on the reverse strand, counting down.
GAATCTCTAGCAGTGCATTGAAAATCTAGAGCTTCATGCAGTACCTGAGACCTCACAGGAGATTAGATACCAAAGAGAAATAACTGCCCGCAGCGCAATTGATAGGCTGAAAGCTCTTACCTTGGAGTGCAAGAAACTGAGTAGCTGCAATGTCCAGACATATGAGAACCTCACCGAGAACCCATAGTTATATAAATTGGAGTCGCAGCTCTAGGAGGCGAAGTATGAAACTGAAAAGCTACAGACACAGTTGAAGACCCTGTCACCCATACAAAGAATGAACAGATCTCATGAGCAGCGCATGACCCAACAACAGATCCATACGATCCATAGAAAAGTGATGGAAGTGACTCAACGAATTCAACCGGTGCAAGATAAGGCATGTCACTTGTTCACAGGGGTTGAAAGTTGAGGAGCAGAGCTAGAACAGGTTGTGAGTGCAGTAGAAAAACACCTAGAGGGGCCCGTCAATGATGCACTAATCCAGGAGTTTGCCGAGAAAGAGGTCGTAGCACAACAATAGGTCAAAGTAACTCAAGCCAAGTTCGAGGCATTCGAGGCAAAATTGATCAGACCAGAGTGACTCAGGATGAGTCACAGGTGAGTGTTGGGGGCTTATTGGCCCTTGACCAAGTTTTGGGAGATACTTGGTCATGTTTGACCATTTTTGGGACTTCGACAGCCTATCAAAGATGGAGCGCCAAACGAAGCAGAGATTGCGGAATATTGACCCACTTTTGGGTCCTTTTTTGGTTTTTGGGATAATGTAACGGGAATGGGATGTCAGCCCATGCGCTTTGCCCATGTTTATACCTATTTTGTATCTATAAATAAGTAATTTAGGCGATGTAAGTAGTAGAGTACATCTATGTGATGATAAATACTGTTATGTGCAAGTGATCTATGTGATTGAGTAGGCTCTTTGCATACTGTTGAACTTGCAGTGTTGAGTGCAAGTGTTTGTAAGAGACTAGGTGCTCAGATACTCAGGGAAGGAGGATCTAGCAAGGTGCGAAGATCTCCTGTCCTATGTAGAGTAGGGTTTTGGTGGCTTTGTGCTTGTAACCTATTTGACTAAAGATAATAAAGAATAAGAGTTGGTGGACGTATCCCCAAGGTGGGGGTAAACCACGTAAACACTGTGTTATGCTTTGTGCTTTGACTTGATGTGTTTATCCCTTATTTTGCTAAGTTCTTGTACATGTTTAGATAGATATTATTATTCTTTGTGATTATTAGACATGTATGAATTTGCTTGGTGCTGATCTACCAGATATGATCTATTTTACTATGGCTAAATGATGAAGTACCTTAGACCTAAGTGAATGTTGCGATGCTTTGTGCTATTTGCGGAGTAGAGTAATGGTTGAATATTGATAATCTATCAGTGTTAAGTTCTCTGTAAACAATATAATCATAGATCTGTGTCCCAGCTAAGGTTGCAGACACTTGAGTCCTGCAACCGCCCCTGCGTCTACCTTGGGTGAGACTTCATCTGCTTCGCAGGTGTTGCCGAAAGGGCCGATAGTTAGGGATTTGTTGGTGTGATCTTGAGCGTTGAACCCTGGGTCTGCCCCTATGCCAACACCAACCTTCTCTTTTCCATGAAATGTTTGTGGATAACATTTTCACCTCTGGTCATCAAACCAAGACAATGGCCCTCAACTATTTCCTTGAATCACAAGAGAAAAAGATCAAAAGAAATAAAGTTAAAAGTAAAAGGAAATGAATGGGATAATAAACAATTGCATTCATGACAAGGTGCAACTCTCCCTCTACAAAGGAACCCATGGGTAAGAATTTACATTTCCCTGTTATCACATGCACCCCATGCCCAAATATTTACACCATGACACCTCATACACTTACATGACTTGGACTAGACTCCACCTAGGAAACACCCCAAACTTAAGAGAGGTTAACCCAATAGGACACCCTGAGATCCTCTCCAAAACTAACTTGTCAAATTGCATAACTTCTTTGAGAATTTGTTTTGGGTTAAGGGCAGTTTGATGCACATGTTTGGGTAATTTAATTATTAGATGTGATTTACATGTTATGATCCTTGTGACTTATAAAACCCTAGAGGTCATACTTATTGTTTCTACATGACCTTTCACGATGGAAAGGTACACATGAGGGAATGATTAGCTGGGACCTTCATGGGGGCTCAAAACCCTCAGATGGATGTTTAAACCCCAGCTAGGGGTAAGAAGAGATTGAAGGTTTCCACTGGATGAAGGAAGGACATTGCCTTTGGAGGCACTCTCTTAGGCATTAGACGGATGATACATGCCTTCATTCACTTGGATGATGGCCTTAGGAGGCCTAGATGCCACCATGATAAACCTAGACATCATCCATAGCTAGGGTTTCATCTTTGGAGGCATTTGTGAGGCTTGTGGCATGCATGGGAATCATTTTTTGCCTTTGGAGGCCAAGTGTTCCACTTTCCTTACTCAATACCCCACATATGGGTCTCAATGTCACCTTATATGGGGCATGACATCACCCTTGAAGGAAATTTTAGATGAAAATTTATTTAATTTGGTCAAAATTTAACTTGTGTTACAAATTTTCCAGGTCGGCCTAGCTTTTTTGAAATTAAATTAATTTAAGGCCTGAATTGGTATAAATAAACATAAAGTGACATTCATTTTCATCATAACTTGTCCTTGTAGACAAGATCTCTTAAATTTGCACCCTATTAGGGTTATTGGCTGAAATTGTGAGGCACCACTCTTGTTTAAGGCTTATTTTTGTAACTTGGATCAATTTTTGGAAGTTTATGGTGATATTTCATGGTATTCTCATGATTATTCTTGGTGAAAGTAAGTGAAATATTCATTTTGTCATCTATTGAATATTTTATTGTATGGTTTTATTTTCTCATACAAGATTATGAAATTGCATGGTGTATTTAATGCTTGACATAAGAAACTTAAGTTGCTACTTTCTTACTTTTTATTTGCCAACCTTTTCACTAAATTGATCTAGTAACTAGTGAAACCCTAGATCCCTAAATTACTAGCACTCTAAGGGTTTTGTACTTGGTTATTGTTGCATAATTTTTAATCCATAAAAAGGCTAAGGAGAGCAATGCACTAGGGCCTATATTTTCCTACACCCTAGCATTTTGTCTCTTGAGGTCAAAGTCTAGGAGAACTTAAGTTACTGCTTCTCCTACACGTTTTCCCTCTTAGACTTTTGTGCATCATCATTAATTTGCAGCCTTAGAATAAGTTTCCCTCCTTGACTCCATTACCCTTGAAGGCACTAGTCCTCTTCTCTTACTTCTTGACAAGACTCAATTCAAACTCTTTCACTTCATACTCTACTAACTTTCTAACCTAGTCTAGAAATACTAATAACTAATTTGTTGTTGTCATGATCACTACTACAACAATCATTTTGCAGCTTATATCAGCCTACTAACGATCTAAGTCATCCCATAATTTGTATAAGGAAAGGTACTATCAATAAGTGTTAAAGTGTGTGTTTTAATTGCCTTTCTAAAGTGCAACTTCGGAAGTTGTTACCATTGTAATAGATGTTGTTACAACCATTGTTGTAACCCCTAAAAGACATAAAATCATCCATAAAATAATTGTACATTTGTACTAAGCAAACCATAATCATTGGATATTGAAGTAGTGTCTTATTGCTTTATTATAGTACTTTTCTGAAGTGTTTTGCGTTGTTTTCATCATCATTAATTAATGTTGTTATAAATTTTTGGACAACCATTTAAGTCATTTATTGACTTGTGTTTATCTTGAAAATTGTGAGTGACAAAGCATTATCAAGTTTCCAAGACTCTTGTATATTTTATTGTCCTCATAACTTCCAACTTTCAAGAAACATTGTTGCTACCATAATATTATCTTTATTTTATAATAACTTGTTCTGGCAGCATGCAATTTGTTTGAGCAGTCATTGATTATAATTGTTGCTACTAATGTTTGATGTTTCATTGGTAAAGGGAAGGTACAAACCCATTTTCATTTTCCCTTTTCCCTTCAAACTTTACCCAAGTGACTTCTTCTGTTGAGTGACCTAGAGAGAGGGGTGGGTTCTCTCTGTGTCTTTTTTCCCTTCATCAACCAACTAGGTCCTAGGACGTCTCCCTTAGAGTGAGGTTTTCCTCCTCCTAAAGAGAAAGAGGTACCCTATTGGGGTGAATGTGATAGGGTTACCTCCATGTTACATCAAGATAATCCTAATTTCCTTTAGGCTTTGGGAAAGTATAGATTGTGCAATAAAAATTTTGGTGTCGTTGTTGGGGAACACTGAGTCAATATTCCTCAACAACACTTTTTCGGTAAGCCTTTCCCTCAAAGCATTCATATTATAAAGATTACCTGGTGACTCCACTGAGGGTGATTCCCTCACTCCCTTTGATAATCCTTAAGACGATATCTGGTGACTCCATTGAGATTTTCCAAGGTGCCACCTTACTCTCAACTTTGTTATATTTTCAAGATATTGGATCATGGTTCCCTAGGAACAAGTGTATTCGACTATTGATTTTGAAAATTTTCAGGGATACTCACATTATCTTGATACAAAATGGTTAAACAACTCTCCAAGATTTGGATTCCTCCCAATTACTCACATTGTAGAATTCTCAAAGTATATAAGTGAAATAGAATTTGAAGGGGAGGATGTTCTGGTAAAATTGTTCATACTTTACCTGACGTCTTTTTCGCAATATTGTATTAAGTTTTGTTGTGAAGATAAGGGTATATTATCTTCCATAGACCTCATCAGTAGGTTTATTAAGTTTTTGAAACCAGAATTCCAAACATATGAAGATGCCCTTCAAAATCTTGCAATCTGCCTAGAGGATGAAGGATTCACCACTAAGATTGTGGAAGATCTCAGGGATGTGTACCATACTTAATACCAAGAACCCTCTGACATAGAAGGAGAGATTTATGAAGAAGGTTTTCAATGCCTTGAACAAGAGAAATATTTTTTCCATAATTCAATAGAATGCAATAAATACTTGACTAAAGAAGTGAGTTATGAGGTTGAAGCACTGGTATCCACTCCTCCATCTGATGAAGCTCTCCAAGATCCTATCTCTCCTGCACAAGAAAAAGAGAATGAGGTGAATCATTTTCCTTTCCAGGTTTTTTATGACCCTTTGTTATATGATTCAGAAGGTGAATAAGTAAAGGAACCCTTGGAAGAGCCAGGTCCTTCATTTTTTGATAAAGGAGAAACGATGATTAAAGAGACAAGTCTTAGAGATGATGTACTGGATGATTTTCCATTTGATGAAGTCATCCAAGACTTTGACACTTCTGCAAAAAAAGAAGTGAACAAAGTAAGTTATTTCCCTTTCCAAGATTTTGATGATACTTTATTTTATGATTTGGAAAGTGAAGAAGTATTAGAGGATCCCTTGGATGCATTAAATCCTTCATGTTATGATAAAGGTAGTGACATGGTTGATAATATTTATGAGTTCATACATGTTGGAAGATGTAAATGGGATGTGATTGGTTCTAATGAGGATCCCATTTATTATATGGAAGGATATCTTCGAATTTTTCCTTTACAACAATCATATGATGTTCCTAATAATTTTGACATTTTGTAATAAGATGATGATATAATTACATAAGATTTCCAAGAACCCAAGGATGACTGAGTGCAATGTTCTATTGATAATTTTCGGTCATACCTTGATAATTTTGATGAGTGTTACTTTGATTACTTGGATTTACTCTATGAAGAAGATTAGAAACAATCATTCTGCTCAAATTTTAATAAAGATGAAGTTGCTTTCTTGAAGCAGGATACTTCTGATGAGGTTGTCTATCTCCCTCTAATTTATTTACCTTGTTATGTCACTAAGGATGCAGTTGGGGAGCATGTCTCTTGTTTCAAGTTTTCTTTAGGGAAAAATTTTCCATTAGAATTCAAGGGGAGGTTGAATTCCTTAAGAAGCTTATTATCTCAATCTTTCAACTTTCCCCTAAAACGTTTTCAGTTCCCCTCTAATTTTTTGTTAATCCCTTCTCAGACCTTAAGGAATGATGATGTCCAAGGTAGTCAAACCTCAGACTCTTTGAGCCATCTCTTTGAGTTCTTTACCTCTCATGATCCTCTTTTTATATGGATTGATCACTTTTTTGGAAGGTTGACTTGGCATGATTTTGTCCCTCCCTCCCGCCTCCATGAGCTAGACTTTATGACTTCCTATGATATAATGCTTTCTCTAACTCATGTTTATTTTTTGCTTAACTTGTCATTGTTTTGGTTTATGATGATGCATAGAGGCATGTGTTATGATACATTACTAGTGTGGTTGTACTGGTTGCATGCTTATAGCTAGCATTTGATAGGTAAGTACATGCGAGGTAGGGTAGGTATGCATTTCCATCCATTGCATATACCATTTCCATATCATGTTATCATAGTTGTAGTTGCATTTTTATATTGTCTTGTTCCATTATGTATATATGTATGCTCATAATCATATGTTAGACTAGAAATGATTTTCTTTTGTTTATTTTATCATATATGGACGAGGGGTGATATCACCACCCTAGGGATTAGTAATGTCTTTTGTTGAGATTTAGTAGGAACAAGTCATACCAGAGATGTTGAGGTTCACATGTTCTCTACGGTGAGAACATGTCCCCAAGTTGGAGCCAGATGTTATCCCTTAGCCTAGGGATAACTAACGAGATCATGTCTTGAGGCCCACAAGTCCTAGACATGGAGTACCAAGATCCAGATGACTTGAGCATGGCCCCGGAGGGCCCCTCTTTTCTTTAGTGCAGTCCACATATCACCACCAATAATGTCCATCACACCAACCTGGTCCTGAAGTAGTAGTGAGTCTTTCTCCATGAGATAATGAGTTTGGGTATCATGGTATGTATCACTATGATTTTTGAATCACTTGAATATGTTGTATTGAACCCTTCTTAACTTCATGACGTTTTCTTGGAAATTATGCTCTTTTCCTCGTTCATACCTATAAGGGTGACATGGTGCCCTAGTAAGTTGATTTCCCTTTAGGATGGGTTTCTACTGGGTGGACCTGTGAAAATTCATCGTCTATTCCCTCCATACTTACTACTTTCCATATTTATTCCTTTCATCTCCCCTATCCTTGTTTCGGAATTGGGATTGGCTACACTAGGAAGGGTTGTAACTTACCTTTTGGGAAGAAGGGGCTAAAGGCCCAGAGGGTAAAAGTAGTTGGCAAGAGTTAAAATCCAATTTTGAAACCTTAGAGATGCTTGACCTAGGGATCCCCAAGAAAGAAGTGAAAAGCTTCTCAGTAAGAAAAGGGGACCCATAAGATAACATAAATACTCAAGGTACTAGTTGATGGATAAGAGGTCTCATTACGAGCCGACCTATTATGACCATGGGCATGTAGCGGTATGACACTGTCACCTCTCTGGTCACCAAGCTAGTGTAGTGTCTCTTGGTGGCATATCTAAGAGAAAGGAGGTATCATCATGAGCTATCCTTCTCATTTTCATGAAATGTTTTTGGATAACGTTGTCACCGCTGGTCATCAATCCAGGACAATGGCTTTCAACTATTTACTTGAATCATAAGAGAAAAATATTAAAAGGAATAAATTTAAGAGTAAAATGCAATGAATGGGCTAAGAAAAAATTTCATTCATGACAAGGTGCAACTCGCCCTCTATAAAGGCACCCACATGTAAGACTTTCCATTTCCCTGTTATCACATGCACCCCATGACCAAATATTTACCCCATGCCACCTCATACACATACATGACTTGGACTAGACTCCACCTGGGAAACACCCCAAACAAAAGAGAGGTTAACCCAATAGGACACCCTGAGACCCTCTCCAAAACTAACTTGTCAAATTGCATAACGTCTTTGAGCATTTGTTTTGGGTTAAGGGGGTTTTGATGCACATGTTTGGGTAATTTAATTATTAGATGTGATTTACATGTTATGATCCTTGTGACTTATGGACCCTTGGAGGGCGTACTTTTTGTTGTTACAGGACCTTTCCCGATGGATAGGTACACATGAGGGAATGATTAGATAAGACCTTCATGGGGGCTCAAAACCCACAGATGGATGTTGAAACCCCAGCCAGGGGCAAGAAGAGATTGAAGGTTTTTATTAGATGAAGGAAGGACATTGCCTTTGGAGGCACTCTAAAAGGCCTTAGACGGATGATCCCTACCTTCATTCACTTGTACGATGGCCTTGGGAGGCCTAGACGCCACCATGATATCCCTAAACGTCATCCAAAGCTACGGTTTCATATTTGGAGGCATTTGTGAGGCTTGTGGCACACGTGGGCATCATTTTAGGCCTCTGGAGGCCAAGAGTTCCACTTTCCTTACTCAACGCTCCACATATGGGGCTCAACGTCACATTAGAGGGGCATGACATCACCCTTGAAGGAGATTTTAGATGCAAATTTATTTAATTTGGTCAGAATTTGAATTTTGTAACAAATTGGCCTGGTCAGCCCAACAATTTTGAAATTAAATTAATTTAGGGCCTGATTTGGTATAAATAAACAGAAGTTGTCATTCATTTTCATCATAACTTGTCCTTGGAGAGAAGAGCTATGAAATTTTCTCCCTATTAAGCTTATTGGCTGAAATTGTGAGGCACCACGCTTGTTTAAGGCTTATTTTTGCAACTTGGGATCAATTTTTGGAAGATTATGTAATGATCCCAAGCCAAATTCTTTCTTGGAATCACTAACTACTACTAATCTATTGATTTATTAACTCCATACAAGATTCATCAACACATGGAGATCACAATATATTCAAGATGTAGAAGCACAAGTAAAGATCTGACCTTTTTATTATGAGCAATGTAAGATCAATATAATAAATGGTCGAACTGGCATAAACCTCAGATGGCCATACAAGAAATAGATATGAGCTGCTACAAAATGCTCCCGAAAATACAAAATAAGCCTCCAAAGGCTGGATATACAATGAAGACTGAATCAATCAGATCTGAGTCGTACTAATGCTCAACCTCCAAGATGGAAAGTGCCACGTCCTACTAGAATACTGAAGCCCTCAATAATTATGCCCTGCTACCAAAGGTGTCCAATCATCCCGAGAAATATGCCAAATGATAGATCGGGCAACTGTAAGGACAACCCAAATATCCAAATTCCCAAATCCACTCTCAAACTCCGTAGATCTGAATTTCCCACTAAATGGGATGCCCCACTAGATGACTGAAACCCTAGCTAGTTCGATCCTAATGAAGGAGGCCTCCAAATGCTCTAAAACTCTCCAAGAATATAGATCGGGCTATGAGAATCCCGTGGGAGAATTTTT
>JASDQU010197440.1:0-19497 GCA_032191745.1 Picea mariana | reverse complement strand
GTTGGTGATGGGACACATCAGACCTAGCAGCAACCCATTTGCTTCTTCAGTTGTCTTAGTTCTGAAGAAGGATGGCACCATGAGGATGTGCATTGATTACTGAGCCTTGAAAAAGAAAACCATCAAGAATCGGTACCCTATCCCATGCATTGACGAGTTGATGGATGAACTGCATGGGGCATTTTTCTTCTCAAAAATTGATCTACACTCTAGATATCATCAGATCAGTATCTGAGAGCAGGACATAGAGAAGATGGCATTTCGATGTCATTTTGGACACTTTGAGTTCCTAGTTATGCCATTTGGGCTAACCAATGCACCCGCTACATTCCAGTCTTGCATGAACCATATATTTAGGGATCAGTTAAGGAAATCAGTCTTGGTTTTCTTCGACGGCATCTTGATCTATAGCCAGTCATGGAAAGAGCATATGAGGCACCTGGATGAGGTATTGAGCATCATGGAGGCACAGTCATTATATGCCAAAGAGTCCAAGTGTGAGTTTGGTATGACAAAGTTTCTTTATTTAGGCCACATAATCAATACATAGGGGGTACAGGTGCACCAAGAGAATATAAGGGCCATTCTGGATTGGTCGACGCGTAGGAATGTGACAGAATTGAGGAGCTTCTTCGGGCTATGCAACTATTACAGGCAGTTCATCCAGGGTTTTTCTCAGCTTGGAACACTGTTGATAGATCTTACCAAGCATGGGGCCTTCATATGGACCGAGAAATCACAAGAATCCTTTGATCAAATGAAGGAAGTCATGGGAAATTGTCCAGTGTTGGCACTACCAGAATTCACCTTGCCATTTGTACTAGAGTGTGACGCATTCGGTGAAGGGATCGGTGCAGTTTTGATGCAGGGAGGACACCCCATTGTATTCGAGAGCTGGAAGCTTAGTCAAACTAAGAGGTTGTACTCCATTTATGACAAGGAAATGTTGGCAATCATGCATGCCTTGACCAAGTTCAGACAATATTTGGTGAGCAGCAAATTCGTGGTCAAGACCGATCACAATAGTTTGAAGTATTTCCTTGCGCAGAAAGACCTCAGTGAGCGCCAACATAAATGGGTGACAAAGGTACAAGAATTCGACTTTGACATAGAGTATGTAAAGGGGAAGAAGAACATTGTGGTTGATGCACTATCGAGGAGACCTGTGGCATGTTCTTTGATGGAGATTTCAGCAGCTTGGAAATCCCACTTGTTAGTGGAATATTCCGAGAACAAGTTTGCTTGTGAGGTGATGGATAGGCAGATACAGGATGACCGGTATAGGGTCATTGATGATGTCATATTTTACAAGGATAGAATCTGCTTGGTGCCAGATTCAGGGCTCAAGAAGAAGATCATCACCACAGTTCATGATTCACCTCTAGTAGGCCATCAAGGGTTTTTCAAAACCTATAGACAGATCAGAGAGAGGTTCTCATGGAAGGGCCTCAAACAGGATGTTATGAGACACGTCAGTGAGTGTGTGACTTTCCAGCAAAACACGTCATAGCATGCTCTTCCAGCAGGGCTACTGTAGCCACTCCCCATTCCAGTGCAAAAATGGGAGAGTATATCTATGGACTTCATCACAGGTCTACCCAAGGTCTAGGGTAAGGACTGTATCTATGTAGTGGTTGAAAGATTGACCAAGTTTTCTCACTTCTATGCCATACCAACAGAGTATAGCGTAGTTTAGGTATCCAATATTTTCTTCAAGGAGGTCTTCAAACTTCATGGGTTGCCGAAGAACATCGTCAGTGACAAGGACAGTCGGTTCATAGGAACATTTTGGAGAGATTTGTTTTGGTTGGTGGGGACAGAGTTGACACCTAGCACCAGCTATCACCCTCAGAAATATGGGCAAACTGAGATTGTCAACAAGTGGGTTGAAGGGTATTTGAGGAACAATGTAGGAGGACAGCAGAGAACATGGGTAAAGTGGGATATGATGCTCCCACTTTGGTAGACTTGGTATTTGGGGAGAGAAGAGTTCCCAAGGCCAAGGATTGGATCATAGAGAGTTAAAAGATTCTCAAATTGTTGAAAAAGAACCTGTATATGGCACAAAACTGACAGAAGATAAGTGCGGACAGGCACAAGATAGAGCGCAGCTTTGAGGTTGGAGATTTGGTTTTCTTGAGACTCCAACCCTACAGACAGTCATCTCTGAAGAAGAGTGGGGCCGAGAAGCTCAAGCCCATATTTTATGGTCCTTACAGGATCATGCATCGAGTAGGCGAGGTTTCTTACGAGCTAGAGATTCCATAGGGAAGCAATATTCATAACGTGTTCCACATGTCTTTCCTAAAAAAGGCAGTGGGACAATTCATTAGCACATTAGAAGAGCTTTCCCTATTGGATGAGGAGGGATAGTTGGAGTTAGTTCCGGAGGAGGATTTGGAGTTCCAGGAGAAGAAACTGAGGAGAAGGGTCATCATAGAGTGTTTGATCAGATGGAGAGGGCTTCCAATACAGGACGCTACTTGGGAGAGCGAGCAGTTGTTGCAGCACCCTGGACTGGTATTGCTTGAGGACAAGAAATTTCGAGAAGGGAGGACTGTAATGTCCCTTTCCAAATAGGAGCTCCAGAGAGGAGGCTTAATGGTCTAAACTATCATGTTAGACTATATCCAGGGTCGAAGAGGGGTAAACAGGGTTACTAGAGGTCACTCCAGTCACAGGTGTTATATTCGGAAAGTGACATTGAGATAAAAAGGGTTAAAAGCGCTTTCAAGTCATTATGAGTTAAAAATAGAAGTCAACAGTGAATTAGGGTTTCAGCAGTGATTTAGGGTTTTGGAAGTCAACAGCGAATTAGGGTGTCAGCATGATTCAGGGTTTTGGAAAGCTATAAAGGAAGGGTCAGTGACCTAATTCATTATTATGCAGATTATGACTTGTCATTGAGGAGAAGAGGCGCATCTCAGGAGAGATAGTTCAGTGGATTCCAGGAGGAAGACACCAGTTGGCTGATTTCGATGTTGAGAGACACACCCTAGTCACCAGGAAGATCATTCAGGTCTTCCATCATTATTCAGTAGCAGTTACATAGTGTTCAGCATCAAGGGTGCATTCATCCAGAGTGAGGGCACAGCTTCTGAGAGGTTTTTTAGTCGACTTATCCTATCCAGGGAGAATTCTGATATTTCCCTTCGACCCATTTGAGAGGAAGGCAAGGCGCATCTTTTTCCTGGTTCCTCATCAGATTCTGATGGAGGAATCAACTGGGGCACATTTTCCAGAGTTGGATGTGCGGCACTTTTGGCGGATACATTTGGGGTTCCAGAGTGAGCATCAATCCATATTCAGGGAAACCCTTTCGACCCATTTCCCAATAGACCAAGGTGGTCATTTTGAGACACATCTCATCCCTTTCTGATGGTGGAATTACTAGGACGCATTTTTCCATACAAAGAGAGGTGCATTCCCCCAGGGGGATCCATCAGGGGTCCAAACTCTCCATCAGAAGGGTCTGACAATTACCAGTACTGAGGACTAGAGCAAGGCACATCATTTGGGATAGTTTCTAGGCCATTTTGAGAAGTACAACTCCCAGGGCGAACTTTCCAGACTTCCAGCAGTTATCGTCAGAGCTGCCATAGTCCCAGCACATCCATTGATTTTGCAATGCTCCCATATTTCAGGTATTATCTTTTAGTTTCTTATTTGTATTATGGATAAGATCCTTTGTCTATTGATCTAGTCGATTATTGTCAGTTTATTCAGCCACATTCGGCCATTTTGTAATCCATAGAGATATCATAATATAAACTTTGTAGTCCTTTGTCGCATTTGTTATTTGTATGATCATTTATATGTTGTAAACAATTAATCCTACACACACATTAGCAGTGTTTCCTAGACTAGCCAAGTCAGGAACATTACAAGAAATTCGGGAATTGTTGGATAATTTTGCTGACATAATTGTGGATGATCTTCCTAACTCATTGCCACCCATTAGAAGTATCATCCATCATATTGATCTAATACCAGGAGCAAGTCTGCCAAACAAAGCAACATACAAACTGACACCTCGAGAGAATGAGGAGGTAAATAATAAAGTCCAGGAGTTGTTAGACAAGGGGTTGGTCAGAGAGAGCTTGAGTCCATGTGCAGTACCAACTGTGTTGAGCCCAAAGAAGGATGGAGGATGGAGAATGTGTACAGACTCAAGAGCCATTAACAAAATCACCATCGGGTATATATTTCCTTTGCCAAGAATGGATGATTTAATGGATTGTCTAAGTGGAGAAAACTTATTTTTTAAGATAGATTTGAAAAGAGGATACCACCAGATAAGAATGAGAGAAGGTGATGAATGGAAGATAGCCTTTAAGACAGATGAAGGTTTGTATGAATGGATTGTTATGCCATTTGGATTAACAAATGCTTCGAGTAATTTTATGAGGTTAATGAATGAAATACTGAAAGATTTGATTGGTAAGTTTGTGGTTGTATATATGGATGATATAATGATATTTAGCAAACTAAAGAGGATCATTTGAGACACTTGACACTAGTGATGAGGAGACTATAGCAGGAGAAGTTGCTGATAAATTTGAAGAAGTCCTCTTTTATGAAGACAGAGCTCATTTACTTGGGTTTTGTGATCTCTTCAAATGAACTAAAGATGGATCCAGAGAAGATGAAAGTAATCAAAGAATGGTCATCACCAAGAAGCATGTTTGAGGTAAGAAGCTTCCATGGATTAGCAAGTTTCTATAGGAAATTCATCAAAGATTTTAGTGGAATTTGTGCACCAATGATGGATACAGTGAAGAAGAAGTATGAGTCTTTTAAATGGAAAGAGGAGGCCGAGAGGAAATTCAATATACTGAAGGAGAAGATAACATAACGACCAATTCTGTTCTTGCCAAATTTTGAAAATACATTTCAGGTGAGATGTGATGCAAGTGGAGTTGCAATTGGAGTAGTTTTGAGCCAAGATAATAGACTGGTTGCCTAATTCAGTGATAATTTGAATGAGACTAAGAGAAAATACTCCACATATGATAAGGAATTTTATGCCATAATTCAAGCCATGAAGAAGTGGATACATTACCTTGTCCCACAGGAATTTGTCTTGTATAGCGATAACCAAGCTTTACAATTCATAACCAGACATGAAAAATTGAATCAGAAGCATGCAAAGTGGAATGAGTTTATGAAAAATTTTACTTTTGTCATAAAACATATTTTCGGGAATGCTAACAAAGTTGTTGATGCATTGAGCAGGAGATGTTTGATTCTGCAGGAATTGTAGGTGAAGACCTTGGGGTTTGAAAACCTTAAGGAAATGTACAGTGATGATCCAGATTTCAAGGATGCATACAAAGCATGCATGAATCCTATGTTGAGAGATAGGAGCCAGTGGGAAGAATATATGATTCAAGAGGGTTTGTTGTTCAAGGGAAATCAGTTATGCACACCAAAATGTTCAATGAGGGACAACCTTTTGAAGGAGAATCATAGTGGAGGATTGGATGGACATTTCAACCATGATAAAACATTCACACAGTTGAGCAGTTCATACTATTGGTCAGGTATGAGGACAGAAGTGATGAAATTTTTGAACAAATGTAGAATCTGCCAACATGAAAAAGGTAAATGACAGAACATTGGACTGTATCAACCATTGCCAATACCAGAGAGGCCTTGGGATGCGATAAGCATGGATTTTGTGTTGGGACTACCAAGAACGCAAAGAGGATGTGATACCATATTTGTGGTGGTGGATAGATTTTCAAAGATGGCACACTTTATCCCATGTTAGAAGACCAATGATGCAACCCATGTTGCAAATCTGTTTTTCAAGAAAGTTGTGAGACTTCACAGCCTACCCAGAAGCATCATCTCATACAGGGACACAACATTTGTTGGTCATTTTTGGAGAATGTTGTGGAAGAAGTTGGGGACGGATCTATACTTTAGCTCAGCTTATCATCCTCAGACAGATGGACAGATTGAGGTGGTAAACAAAAGTTTGTGAAACTTGTTGAGGAGTCTAGTCACTGAGCATCATAACCAGTGGAATCGGATTCTGCCACAAGCAGAATCTGCATACAACAACTCGCCAAACAGAAGCACTAGAAATATCCCATTCCAAATACTGTATGGAATGCAACCCAAGGGAGTATCTGAGTTGAAATACTTTGAACAAAATGAGATCAGAAGTGTTGGAGTAGAAGATTTTGTTGCATAAATGCAAAAACTCCATAGCCAGATCAGAGGATAGTTGCAGAGCTCTAGCCAAGAATACAAGCGCATAGTTGATCAATATCACAGAGAAATTCAATTTGAAGTAGGAGATTAGGTTCTGGCACATCTCAGGAAAGAAAGGTTCCCTAGGGTAACATATAACAAGTTGAATACGAAGAAGATAAGGCCATGTAAGATATTAAGGAAGTTTGGTGCAAATGCCTATGAGATTGAGCTTCCAGATGATGTGGGCATATCACCCATATTCAATGTTTCAGACCTGTACTCTTACAAGAAATATGACTCAGAGGGATCAGAAGTTCAAGAGAAGATTCAGTGGGAGAAACAAATTCCTATAGCATAAAAACCTCAGATGGAGAAGATCATTGATTAAAGGATTAGCAAGAAGACGAGGAGAAATACCCATATTGAATATCTGGTCAAGTGGAAGGGACACCCAATAGAATATGCCAGTTGGGAAAATGAAGTTGATATCCACAAGCATAGAAAGTCAGTGCAGGAGCTCATTGACAGGAGTCCATAAATTTTTGTTCAGGGGAGTATGATGTAGGAGCATTGTCAGTGAGCACATGTGGCAGGACAACTCAACACCTAGGAATCATTTCAAAATATGAAACGTTGGGAGTTACTGCGAATCTTTTGGAGATGATTGGAAAAACGGAAGAAGATCAAACGCTTGGAAGCTGATGATCATGAGTGATCTGGGAGTTTTCACTCCTAGCCTTGAATGTAACCGAACTTAGGTAGCAGTTAGGTTTTCGTTTCGAGAAGACAAGTAGTCGGGGAGGAAACCCTAAGGACCCTCTGAGATAAATAGAGGTTTTGTACACCCAAATGAGGCTGTTGCAAGTTAGTAGGAATTTTCTGAGTTTTGAGTTATGGTTTTGATATTAGTTGTAGCCATTTACTTTTGAATGAATATGATAGAGGAAAATTGACTCAAATGTATAGCACTGTTACTGTTTGTAATACTCTGTTATTTTGTTTTCATAAATGAAGGAATTTCGTTATGAATGGATGAAACTATGAATGTTAGTATAAGTTTCAATTGTTTCTCTTATGTTAAGTAAGTGCAAGGTGTGCACACCGAACACAAGGAGTGTGTGACAGGATCTGTTTCGATTCTGAAGCTCAGAAGAGATAGCACGAAACTTCCCCTTTGCAAGGAGTGCAAAGAAACTGCTGCAAGGCATGCAGAGTCATCTGCAAGAACCAAGTCTTGCGTAGGAATCTGTTGCAAGGAGTGCACAAATTTAGAATTTGGCTAAGTGTCGAAGGGACTCCATAAGAGATAAAGGAGAGAAAAGTGAAATCCTGACTTGGTTTGAGCCATTGGATCCAAGAAGATCTGGACCGTCTATCTAGAGCCATCGTGATCTCAGATATTGAGAGAACGTAAGTAAGGAGACTCCCAAAGTCATGAAACATGAAATCCCGACTTGATCACAGTTGTTGATCAAAGGAAAAGTCTAGACCATCAATCTGACGCTCATAAATATTGGGAAATCGAGGATCAGGAGAACAGAGGTGAACCAACCTCCAAAGTCGTGAAATGCAAAATTGCGACTTGATCGTAGCCATCGATCGAAGGAAGATCATGGACCGTAAATCTAATCATATCGAGAGTTCTCGATACATGAAATCCCGACGCGCTTGAGAGTTGAGCACCAGGTCATGACCAGAGGTCACATTGAAGGAAGATAAGGGAGGAGCTAGTACACGCTAAACTCCTATTGGGGTTTCAAAGGTTGGGAGAATCGAGGTGATTCACATGCAAAGACATGACACGCGAAATCATGAAATACCTTTTGGGTTAGGCCCGTGGTCACAGCCAGTGGTCACGTGAGAGAAGCTTGCGCCTAGTGCTTGTTCGCACGAAGAAAGTTTCGTGAAAAGGACCTGTGGACATTTCTTGAAAATTCCAGCAGGGAATTGAAGAGTTGCTCCAGCTCGAAGATTGAGAAGATCCAGAGACCGGGAGGTCAGCAGACCCTACTGAGGTGGGGGCACTGCATCATTTATACTCATGATTATTATGTGCTTAACTTATCTTTGTTGTATTACATGACTAAGCACATGGGGAGATACTTTGATGAGATGATGAAATGGTTGCACTTGTTGTATGACATCACCTGACATCATCCAACTCGTGATCTTCAAGGCCCCAAGGCCCCAGGTAAGTAGGTAACTCATCTTGCTTTCTTACATTTGTATTTTGATTTTCTCATTTAGTTTAGATGCATTTCATTTTCATGTTTCTCTACTTGCACTATTGATTTCATGCTTGGTTTAGAAATTTATTGAAAAAATATCAAAATTTTATTTTTCTAGTTTAGTGGGTTTTAATTATCATCATATGAGAACAAGGATGAGTAGGCCATCCTACACTTGATAGTTTGATGTTTACTTGCAGGCACAGGTCTACCAGGAGATGTTGTGGTTCTCATGCACTCTATGGAGAGCACATGTCCCCAAGTAGGAGCTAGATGTTATCCCCATTTTGTGGATAAATAAGGAGATCATGTCTCGAGGCCCTCAAGTTGCAGATATGGAGTGGTGAGAGACTACATGACCAGAAATACCCTTTTCACAGATGAAAAACCCCCTCACCTCCACAGACGGTCATAGGTTTACAGATGGAATCCACCACACCAGTTGGATTCCGGAAGGAATTGGGCCTTGCTCCATGAGGTACAAGTCAGTATTATGGTGAGCATCATTTCAATACCTAAGCCATTTGATTATGTTGTATCCTAGATTGCTCTAGATTTCCTAATACGTGCTTGGACATTCTTCCTTTTGCCCTACTTCACCTTGGTGGTTGACAGTGTGCCCTAGTAAGTGGTATTCTTTGGGAATGGGTTTTCTACTGGGAAATCCCTCAATGAGCCATTGTATTGTTCCTGGCCATACTTACCATTTTCCATCATTATTCCCCTCCTTTTCCTTATCTCTTGGGATTTTAGGGTGTATTGACACAAGAAGGGGTTTCCCCTCATTCTATGGGAATATTGGGCTAAAGGCACAGAGGGGTTGGTGTTGGGTAAAATATAAAATCCATATATAAACCTTCTATATGCTTCGCCTAGGGATCACCCAAGAAAGCAATAAAACGCTTATCTTTGAATAAAAGGGGACCCATAATATAATAAAGAAATGCTTGAAAGGTAGATTGAAGTATAGGAGGTCTCATCATGAGCTGACCTATCACGTCCATGGATATCTAGTGGTATGAAATTGTCATCATTTGGTCACCAAACTAGAATAGTGACTCTTAATTTCATGGCTGAGAGAAAGGGGGTCTCATCACAAGCCAGCCTTCTCATCTCCATTAGGTGTTTGTGGGTGAGATTGCTACCACCTGGTCACCACACCAAGGAAGTGACCTTCAATCTCTCCTTATGATTTTATGAAAGAAAATATAAAGAAAGAAAGATAAAAGGGAAATTATGGGATTGGAAAAAGTGCATTCCAGACGAAGGTACCACACACCCTCTACAAAGGCACCCATGAATGAGACACTATGACCCCTAGTATGTCATGATACCTATTCCGATTAAGTCTTGACCCCATCCACCTCATACACTTTACATGGATTAGAGAGGGACATCTTGGAGGATCTCCTTGACCTAGGGAAAGATCTACCCAATATGACACCTCGTCAACCCCCCATACTTGAGCTTTACAAGTCACATAGTGTCTTTGAGTTGTTAATTGTTTGATATAGTAATCTTTGATGCACATGATTAGATGGCTTATTTATTGATTGGATCCACTTATCATGATTTTATGACTTGAGATCCTTGGAGGGTATGTTCACTTGTCTTTGCAGGACCTAGCTAGTGGACAATTTTTGGAGAATAAGCCTAGCTTGGGCTTCCATGGGGCTACAAGCCCACGCATTGGATGCTAGGGGATCACATGCCAGTTGAGAGAGATATGACGTGGACGCCCTTGATGATGACTTGGACGACCTAGCCCACCCATTTCTTTCCAAACGATTTTCCGAGGAGGGGAAAAACGTCCCTCTTTTGAGCATGACATCATGATATTAGGGGCTAGGGCTTGGTGGTGAGGTGCCACTCATTTGCACTTGGACGTTTTAAGGAGAAGAGGGTATTCACCATAATGATATCACTTAGATGCTTGACACATGGCCTTGGTAGGCGCTTCCATGCTTCTCCAACACCAATGACCTCCTCAAAGTGGAAAAACGTCCTCTAAAGGGGTGACGTCCTTCTAAATTAGGGTTTAATTTGTGCAAAAGATGAATTTTTAAGTGAATTGTTTAATATTATTGTGTTAAGGGGGAAAGATTAGGGTTGTTGACCCCTAATCTTGTGTTTTACTCCTTATTTTGTGGACAAGCTATGTTAGCTAATTTTTGTATAAATAGAGATCATAAGATCTCATTTCAAACATAACTCTCCCTTGTAGAGAAGGACTTGATCTAAAATTTTCGGCCCTCTTGGCCCTTTTCATCTCTTGTGCAAGTGTTATGGTTTATCTTTTCTATTGGTGGTGGAAAATTGATGTGCTAGGCTTGGAGACTCTTTCTTATGCATGTGGATGGACTTAACTTGGAAGATTAGGGTTTGATATAGAATTTTGTGGAATTGGTAAGGGAAAATTTGCAATTATTGTCTTTTGTATTGATTTTTTTTCCATAATTATTGTTGGTTAGAACCCTTGGAGGAGTATAAGGGCATACACCCTCCCCAAGGTTTTTTCTCTTTCTTACGGAAGGTCATTTTTTACAAGTTGTCTTGGAGAATTACAAGAGCGTTCACCCTCCAAGGTCATGTTGGTTTGTTTTGGAAACCATAGAAACTAAAAGGGATTACACCCCTAGGGCTTTGTGGATCAAACATTTTAATCCAAGTTTTTCTTCTCAAGGTCAAATAAATTTTTCAAGGTTTTGCCAAGAGAAGTACAAGGGCGTACACCCTCTTGGCATTTCCTAGATTGACTTAGCTACACTTGGGAAGCACAAGGGCGTACACCCCGAAGTGCTTATCCAAGCCATATCTTTCATTGACCCCATAAACCCAATAGTAAGGCACTAATCACATTTTAATTTGCAATGGAGATACAAAAATTTTGCCTCGACAAACGTGGAATTTCAACCTTTACAAGCTTTCTCTTTTGGATAGTGACCTTGATGCCTTGGGAGATTTTCTTCCCTTAGGGCATCCCTTTTCTTCCATAATTTCTCATTGTTGTACTAACTTGTTTTGTACAGCCATTAGGCTGCAGAAAATCAGTAACCCTAGGTGCTAATATCTCACTAACTAGCCCCTAACTTTCCTCCATTTTTTAGCCACTAATTTCACTAACTAGGGTGCATTGTTTAAGCTAGTTTTGAGGATTTTTCTATGGTTGATTTAGTTGTTGCATATCATTAAATTATACAGACATAAGGATGATAATTTACTGCAGAAAATCATTTTACAACAGGTTGCTTTATTCAGTCTTAAAGTGCTTTGCTCAAGTCATAATTGATTACTAAATTCATTGATGATATTGCCAATTGATCTTGTGTTTTATATGTTGATTTGGATACTTCATTTTCTGATATAAACTATCATCCACTGCTGCAAATTAGGGACAACGAGCTTAACTTGATGATCCATACTAACACATAGAATTGCAAGGTGTCATTTCTTGTGTTTTGGCCAGGTACAGGTGCACCAGAAACTATCTTTTCACTTGGTATCCATTTACCTCTCTTCATTCATCATTTCCAACCAATCATTTCTTCCATCCTTGAGCTTTCGGGGGACTTCTCCTTACACGTCCCTTCATCCTTTACATTCCCCTTGGGGTCTCCGAGATCGCCTCCCAGGAGTGACCTTAGTCACCCCAAGTGTGGGACCTACATCGAGGTGACATTGGGTGTAGGATTCCCAAAGTTGTAGCACTTGTTATGTGGTTGGGTCAGGTTTTCCCAACCTACAACTTGTGTTATAAAAAGGACAACTAGGAAAATAAGTACAGCTAGTAACTGAAAGATACAATACTTAATGTGTTTAAGTGAATGAGTTTGGTTAAGCTATATGTGTGAAGGAAATGAGGCATTGAAATTAATTCAGCTAGGCTGAAATTTTCCTGATGGGAGAATCCATTAACTCCTTTCTTGTTGTCGGTTATGTTTCTTTAGGATGAGAAATTGATATGTTGATGAATGTAGATATTTTGGCATGAGAATGTTGAGAGATGCAGCTGAAATTTGATTGTGGTTGCACTCATGAAAACATTGGGGACAATGTGATGGAGTGCATATAGATATGCTAAGGCATATATGAAAATATTTTACTAAGATAAATTCTATGGTACATGCATTTGATTTTACATGAAAACTAATGCAAAATGTGAATGTGGTGATGTATGTCACATGTAGAAAAGATCGGAACTATTAGAGAAGGACAACTGCCAATAGTGAACAACCTCAGACAGAAGTGAATGCAAGAAGGTTGTTGATAAAAAAATAACTATGAAATGGATTTTAGAAGTCCCCATGAAACACCACTGAAGAAGTAATATTAGAGAAGGTGTTGGCATCCAGAATAGGTATAAAGATTTTGTGCCCATGTGAAATGAGAGGTAAAAGGGATTTGGGTATAAATCCCTTCTAAAATAGTATATGCTTTGATGGTATGCATGTGATTTGAATGGTTGTTGTATGTCATTGACACCCAAGTAGGGTATGATTTAGGAAGAAGAACATGAATGATGGAGGTGTGAACCTTTGATAACCGAGGATGATTGAAATCCTTGGAAAAATGCATGAACAAATATATGTCACAAATACATTGCCCAATCAAGGGGTGATTGGGAACCAAAGTGCTCAAAGGTAGCACGATGATGTAATGCATTAAGGATATGGTTGTGATAAGAGAGTGGGTATATATGGGATTTCCCGTTATGGAAGAAGTATGTTCCAGTGCTCTGTAGAATTGCAGAATGGTAAAGAGAGAAATTGGATGGCCATAAACGTCGACACCCTGGTTACCAATGAAGAATGAATGATTGAATGTATTCATGTGAAATTTTTAGTTTCATGTATGTTGATTTGAGGTCATGATCAATTGAAGCGGGAAAACACAGTCCTGTTGTAAAAATAAATGTGTATAAAGAAACCATGTGGTAAAAGGTTGGTTGAGTTCCAACCCACCAAGGAAAAGTGCCTAATATGATAACTAATAATCTTAAAATCAATGCAAGGGTGCACTGTGTGTGAATGTGGCCATAGATATTGGCACATTGATTAAAATCATTTGATGATTGCATTTTGAAAGGCTTGATAAGCTAAAATAATGCATGTTTAAGGAATGGTATTTCCTTTTTGAATAGATGAATTTGATTGTTAGTATGCATAGTTCTGAAATCGTTTGTGAGCCACTACAAGCGTGCAATGAAAATATAATGTGCATGAGGAACTAATAGTTTGTTTGGTTGAGTGAAGAATGAATTGTAGGAAGGAGCGGTCTTTGACATGGTTGTGTTATAAGCCCATAAGGAAGACCAATGTATGTTGGTTATGAAAGAGCCAAACTACCAAGAGAAATAAATCTCATGCTTGCGGGATATGGTTCCTATGTGGAACAGATCTGAAAATGAAAATGTGAATTAATTTGAAATATGTGGGTGACAAATTTGAAATAAATCTGATTAAAATTGATGATTACATCTCACGAATTTATGTATGTATGTGATACAGGTGAGGAAAAAAAAAAACATTTGTCTAGGAAGGACAGATGATGGTTTTCAAAGCTGGAAAGCATGAAAACGGGCTATTGTTGTGACATGAGAACCCTGTGATACGCCATGACCCCCATATAATGATGTATTGTGGTGACACATCTTGAATGGATGTTTTCGACAGAGAAAGCATGAGGGACACCTCAGCTGTAAGACTCGAGGAGGTCTCATAAATTCTTCTTGTGCAATAAAGCCCTAGCAAGGCAAGATGGATCACCTGAGGGATTGTATAGCAGAGAAGGGGATGCTTAAGCCTTGACATGGAGAGTGAGTGACCGCAAGGAAGAGGAGACTCCAATAGTTTTTGTAATATGTTGATTTCAATCATGCATACAATGGGTATGTCAAGGAAAGCAGTGAGCCAAGTTAATGAGACAACCATATGGATGCAGATCCATGAACTGCATAGATAAGAATTGTGCTAACTTGTGAATATTTCCACTTGAATTTAAACAACAATAAAATGTTTTGCATGAAATGATAATTAATATGCTTGTTGTTGAAAATTGTTGTAGGCATGTGATGAATTCCAAGATTCTAGGAAAGTGCCAAGCCAAGAAAAGGAAAATGATGTTGAAGCAACTGGAATATGAAGTCGAGGAAGGTGTTGCTGAGAAGAACATCGAGGATGGTGTTCCTTTAAGGGGGAGGGGATTATAACACCCATGTTCCCCCAGCCTGTAATTAATCATAATTTATGATTTCCATACAATGGATTGAAAATATTGTAAATGTATTATTGTTTAATTGTAAACACCGACAGTTGACTGATGGGTGAAGCCTTAAAGCATTGGCCATGATATCACTAGAGGAATGAGGGGAGGTTCTATTAAGTTAAAGGACCCCAAGCCACCTTTAGGAAATATTAATTGGAAACATTCAAATTATTTTTCCTTAGCCCAAATATCAATACAAGTCAGTTAATGAGGATGGGTTGGTAGTTGAACAACCAACCACCCCCATGAATGCGGGTATGGGGAATCTAGCTAGGATGACAGAAATTGTCAGTCGGAGATACAATAGAGTACCATTTTCTGCAACTAGATTGATCCATGAGTTTCGGGGCAAGGAGGGAGAAAAAGGGCAGTTCGAGAGCATTCAGGGAGGAGCCATGTGGCCTAGATATGCATAGAGAGAGAAGTGGAGGAGATTTTGGGTCTCTAAAGAAGAGAACTGCTGAAAGAAATACACTAGTGCATGCAATAGAAGGATTAGAGAACCCATAGAAGAGTTCTAAGTTGGACCATAAAATACTCGAAACTCGACCTGAGCTAAGAAGGTCGCAAGCTTGATGCTGGGAAGGAATCTAATAAACCTCGAAGGGGCCTGAGTTAGGTGGGTGCAAGGAAAATCTCTACCTAGAGTAGAGTGAAGGAGAGTAACCTTCAAATCTTACTGAGAATCTGAGAGAGATTCCCTAGTGATATCATGGCTTGGCACAAGGGTAGAAAAAATGCTAAAAGTGAATGCATCTAAGCCTACAGTTGGGTGGAACGGTGAACACCCACAATCAGTTGGTCGGCTATCAACTGTAATAGATAAGTATTTCATAGACTCTATGTAATGGAACTGAAATGCATGATTGAATGCTTGTACTTGCACTTTACATATACATACTTGATTTATAGTGATAATGTTTATTATATTTGCAAACTCTTGTGTTTAAGTAAAGATATCATGGCAAGAACGGTGCATGCCCTGCACAAATAAATACAAGCATTTTTTAATGTTCTAAGATAAAAAGAATGAACTTAAATTTTATGATTTCCACGTGATCAATATATATATATATATATATAAAGAACCCAAAGAAAAATCCTTGAATTGTCTAAGTCCCGAATCGAATGAAAAACCATGTTTTAAGCTCAAATGAATCACAGTCGTTGGAATGACAGGCCGAATAGATCGAGACCCTTTATCGAAGCAGGTTGCCATGCATGTAGAGAATGTACCTGAGTTAATATGGATCGTTAATCAGGGATTAACCCATAATTAACCTTTGTCATAGATCTTTGTTGTCTTGTTTAAGAAATATTTGGAGGAGAGGTAACGCCAACATGATGTACAGGCCCTTGGGTGAACTATGTATTAGACCTCTGTTTTAGCCTTGGATGTTGAACCAAAAGTTTGAAAGATCTCGACCGTTGATCGGAGTACATCTGGTATGTGATCTTGGACATTGATCGACATGGAATCCCTTAGACGTTGACGAGAGGATGGATGACATCATGCTAACAATATGTTAATGTCATGAGCCTACGTGTATGAGAAAGCCACGTTGAGGCATGTAATTGGTCGAGGTAATAGGGAATGGGCCCCTGTCATGTTTAAGAATTGGAAAGGTGAGATGAATGGGTTCGTGAGTCCATCGACCCAAAAACCCAACAAAGTCACAAAATAAGCTAAGTATTGATACTTCTCGAACGAACTTGTGGAGGAGAGGTACAGAATTGTACGTCTGCAAGTCCATGAGTCCGCGTAGATGGAAAAGAGGCTAAGTGTTGAGACTCTTCGGACAGACTTATGAAGGGAATAATTATGCATTTGTGAGTCTGCGAGTCCATGAGTCCATGAGTCTGCGTAGATGGAAAAATAATCTAAGTGTTGAGACTCTTCAGACGGACTTATGAAGGGAAGAATAATGCATTTGTGAATCCACGAGTCTGTGAGTCTGCGAGTCCGCGTAGATGGAAAAATAATCTAAGTGTTGAGACTTTTCGAGTGGACTTATGAGAGGAAGAATTATGCATTCGTAAGTACGTGATTTTGTGAGCCCGTGTAGATGGAAAAATGACTAATTGTTGAGGATTTCAGACAATCTTATGAAGAGGAGGTACATAATTGTAAGTCCACGGAGATGAAAAATAGCTAAGTGTTGAGACTTCTCGGACGGAACTATGAAACAATGCTTATAGAATTATGCATCCACAAGTCCCCGAGTCTGCGAAGATAAAAAATTGCTAAGTTACAAGACTTCTTGGGCGGACTGATGAAATGAAGCTACGGAATTATGAGTCCACGAGTCCGCCACCCGCGAGAGTGCATTGGAATAAGGTCCGAGTGACAATGGTTGTAGGCCTGCGTGGATTGAAGTTCCACCATGCAATGTTAGGCTAGTGCCACGTTAGGACCAAGGTGTCACCACATCAGTTGGCACAGTCAATGACACATCACATGGATGCCATGTGGAAATAAGAAAGGTGTTTCCCATGTAAATCCAAGAACTTCATAAGGTCATACCTTTCGTTCCAGAGCTCAATACTGAGTGAATTTGTCATAGTTGGAAATCTCTTGATGAGAAAAAGAGGATGGAGTTATGATAGAGAATATTTAAGGTTGATAGAAGAAGCAAAAATGTGATACCCCATCCTTTAAAAAGGTACTTAGGGGTCAAGTCTATTACATAAGTATTGAGACTCCACGGACTTGTGAAAGTAGGGTCGTATAATTTTACCACAGCGAGTCCGCGTAAATGGAAAAATGGCTAAGTGTTGAGATTTTATGGGCGGACTTGTGAAAATAAAATTTCAAAGGTATGTAGCCGCGAGTCCATGAGTCTATGAGTCCAAGAATAAGAAGGTATTGTCATTAAAGAGTCCTTGAATAAGCAAAGAACATTGGAGATGTGAATGGGAGGAATTAAGATAGGTTAGATAAAGCGGGAAAAAAATTGGACACTATCCCCTAGAAGGTCTTAAGGGGTCGAGTATGTTACAGACTTCTAATAACCAAGGAGAAAGACTCGGTTATCCTCGACAATGATGCCAAAATTTTATCACACAATCTTTCCCCCTAATACAAATCCATCATAAGGTACAAAGACAAGTGGAACATGGAATTGTTTCCACGGTCACCTAGACAACTACTTCCCTCATTTTAGTGAAGGACAAGTCCAACACAAGGGAGGCTTCCTTAGTAGCACGTAGGGTTCTTAAGGCAAGACAATTCAAGTCTAAGGCCGCCTATGTTATTACCCAAATTACCACCAATGGATTATGATAAATGAGTTATAGATTAAGTGGTTACTCAAAGTAAATTTCAGATTTAGTGTTTGCTCAGTTTAGGGTTGTTTAGAGGGTTTACTAAGAGATCATCCAATGTAAAATATGCCAAAACAATTCATATCTCAAAATTACTAAAGGCTATCATAAAAATTGCATAAAAGATAATAAATTACAATAGTAAACAAGTGACAACAACAATATAATTCAACCATTTAAATATATTATAAACGAGTGAAATTTACGGCTAAAACTAGGGTTTATAAAACTTGCAAATTTTTGAAAATTTAAGAGCATATAACAGCCAAAAAGACCAAGACGTCCAACCTTAAAATGGATGTAACCAACTAGGGAAAATTTACAACCAAATGATTTTTAGGTCAAAAAATGCAAGGGATCTAGTCATCTAGGGTTTTGATGGCTGAAAATTAAGTACTAGTTGTTAAAATCCTAGATTTACCCTAACACAAAAGTAAAATTTGGAATTTTGATTTTAAGATTGACTAGATGGAAAAAGACTAGTGCCTACTAATTTTGGGGGGCATATGGGATCAACTAAGACCTCCATTGAGAGAGTGTAAGTGAACCTAGGGTGATAATTAGGGTTTTCCACTACAATCCCTAACAAATCTACCCAATGCCTCACAAGCTTCAATATAATTCAAGGGGGAGATGCTCCACTAGTAATCTTCCATAGAGTTTGAAAAAGGGTTTTGTTCAATAAAATAGAAAGATAATGCATCGCTAACACTAGAGAAGCACAATTACACTTACAATCATTCATAAACAAAACCTATAAAGATTAAGAGATATCGAAATCAATTCATTCATAAAACGTAAGATCCAAGAACATCCATGAAATTGTAAAGCATCCACAAGACATCATCCTCAAGAAGGCGCTCTAGTTATCCATTTGTAGCAAAAATATAGAAGTCATAGTAGACAAGTAATGTTCTCCACAAGTTCTAGCAATGAGTTACAAATGAGAGGTTCTTCTCTTATATATATGAAGAGATCTAGAAACCCTCTCAATATAATAATAATATTCTCCTAGATTTTAGCCTAAAAGAATATAAAATTAGGGTGTGTGGGCTCACATTTATTCATCATGCTGTTGAGTTTTTTTGGAAATAAATTGTGTATGAGATTATCATTTGTCCAACGTTTCAAGTCGACACTCCACCCATCGTTAGGAACACATAAGATGAAAGTGATAATAGAAAAGAGTGTTGGTTAGAGAATTTATAGAGTGGAGAAATGAATAACGGTGTAAAAAAGGGGGGAATTCTTCAAATCACCGTTGAGAAAAATGATTAAATTGATCAATTATCCATTGAGATAAATATTAAAAATATGATGGGATGAATGAAAGGGAGACATACAAAAATAAATTTATTAAAATAGACAAAAATTTAGGAGGAAAACAAAAAAAGGGGAAAATAAATGAAAGAAGAATAAATTAAAAAGATTAAAATAGAGGGTCCGAAGAGATGAGAGTAAATTGAGAGGGGGAATA
>JASDQU010197439.1:8879-19505 GCA_032191745.1 Picea mariana | reverse complement strand
TACCATGTCTCTTTGGAGAATTCGGAAGAGGTCTTGAATTAGTAGAAGAAGAAGAAGATGATGATGATGGAGGAGAGGGTGGTGGAGAAGCACCATTCCTTCCATTTCCATTTGGAGTTTTATCACCACTGTCTCCCTTATGCTTTGAAGGGTTGGAGCCTTCACCTTGCAACCTTGTATTCCTTTCTATCAAGATCTTCATCATCTCTCTCATTTCCATGAAAGCTTTTCTGAGATCTTCATCTTTTGCAGGAACATGTTCATGACTCTCTTCATGAGCCATACTTGGTGAATGCCTCCTTGAAACTTGCGGTGATGTTATATGTTTTCTCCTTGAAGGATGATAACTTGTCTCTACAATTTGACCTTCTCCTCTTGTGAGTTTCAACCTTGTGAGCATCAGAAAACAAAACACTTGCAAATAATCAAGTCTTCAAAAACCTATGCTCTGATACCAACTTGATCTAAAAATGAAGAAAACTTGTATTCTTGAAAATATTTGCAAGTTAAATTTATGTGTTAAAAGCAAATGGATCAACTTTTAAACACAACTTTAATAGGATTTACTCATTCAAGATGCATATAAACAACAGCATAATCAATGAACAGAAAACACATAACACAACAAATGATAAAGGAGTTCACCCCTCTCTTGGGCTACATCTCCTGGTCTAGCTTCCAATGGATCATTTGTATTATTTGCTCAAAGTGCTCGAAAATGTGCTTTATAATGCTCAAAATGCCAAATTCACTGCTCCAATGGCTTCAGAACGTCCAAAAACCCCTAGCTGGGCTTTTTCAGCACCTCGTTTGGCCAAAAAATGAAGTAGATAGGCTTCCTGGAAGTCTCCCCTTCAAGCCTGTTGTCTCTGCATCTACAAAACGCACCTCCCTTGGCTCAACCTAGCCCACACACAATTTAAAGTGTAAAAACTTTGCACCGGGTGCAACCGCACAACCGATCCAAATTGTCGAACCGTTACGCGCCAGCCCTAACTACCAAGGCTCGTGGGCACATGGCTGTCATATGACCGTGCGCTATACAACAAGGCTTAAGTTTTAACAACCATTTGATAACCGTAATGTTAAACCTCACGCGCATATATATATTGGTCACATGGTATACCAAACCGCGCATATATTAAATGGTTATAACATGGTTACGGTGGGTCTATCCGTTGTGGCTCTGGTCGCATACAATATAACATATGACCACGGGCCGGGGCTTAGCCCCGGCCCGGTCCACGCCCCCACATACATTTAAAAAAAATTAAATATAATGCTTTGCATATATATAACAAGGAACATGTGTGGGCGCGTCGGTTGGGCGGCCTTTCCCAAAGCTTTACCCTGCCCGGAGGTCACGAGGTCGACTCCTGTTGAGCGCAAAGTTTTAACCAACCAACAAGTGACACGTGGCAGCCTTTGATTGGGCCACGTGTCACCATCCCATTCGCTGCCAACAAACATGTCACATGCCAACTGTTCAATAACTGCCTGCCACATCAGCGTACGACCTGCCATGTCATCCGTACGACATGCCACGTCATCGTCCGTACGGACTGTATAGTCAGCATCCCTTTTTTGCCTGTTTTCCATTTTGAACAGAACGTGATATCTCTCACTACCGACGTTTGTTTGAACCCAAACAAGTTTCGTTGGGTTCGCAATGATGAGGCCTATGCTCTCATTCGATTTAAAGCGATTCCGAGCACTTTGAATTTTTGAGCAAAATTTGATCCCCTAATCACATATCATTTCTAATTCAGGAATAAGCATATATCCTGAAAGGATTGATACTATTTTGAACCTTCCTGCCCCCACTTCCAAAAAGGAGGTACAAGCCTTTATGGGCATTATCAACTTTGTTTGCAGGTTTGTTCCTGATTTTGCTTTAATGGTTAAACCAATTCATAATCTCCTAAAGCAAGATCACTCTTTTTCTTGGACAAATGACGTCGAAAATTCTTTCGTAAGGATTAAGAATGCAATCAGTTCTGCACCGGTTCTTCTAAAACGAGACTTTGAGAAAGATTTTATCATATACATTAATTCCACAAAGGAAGCATTTTTTTCTATTCTCTTACAATATGATGACCAAAATAATGAAAAACACGTAGCTTACATGAGCCAAAGTTTATCGGACAATGAAATCAAGTACTCTTATATTGAGAAACATCATTTTTCTCTTGTTAAAGATGTAGAGAAATTTTGCCACTTTATTCTAAATAAACATCCACAGGTAAAAGTCCCTTTGCCTGCTGTCAAGTTTTTTCTTTCACAAACTTATCTTTCAGGAAAACTTGCACATTGGCTTGCCAATATTTAGGAGAATGATCTAACCATCATGACTTTGAAAACAATTAAGGGACGAGACTTAGCCCTTCACTTAGCTCAACATGCTGAAGCAAGTGAAGAACTTGATGATCAGGATAATCCTCTTTCAACACTGTTTTATATTGAGAATCAAACCCTTTCTATTGTTGAACACCCCTGCTATAAAAATCTGGTGTATTACTTGCAATATTAGAAATGCCCAGATGACTTCAATCCTCATCATAGGAGAAGACTATGCCTTGAATATTCCAATTATATTATTTTAGGATACTTTTTGTTCAGAAGTTTTGTTGATGGTATATTACTTCGATGTGTGAATGATGAGGAAGCACATAAATTGTTACATGAAACTCATGGATCTTCAGATTATTTAATTCACGTTGGTAGCCACTTTTCTGCTAAAGCTACTGCTTTTAAAATCATAAGAAACAGTTACTATTGGCCTTCAATTTTTCGAGATTCTTATAAATTCGCAAGATCTTGTGACAAGTGCCAAAAATTCATTGGGAAAGACTGTATTTTTTCCATGCCTTTACAACCTATCCTCTCGGATTTTCCTTTTTCTAAATGGGGCCTAGAATTTATTGGTCCTATTAATCCTTCATCTTCCGCTGGGCATATTTTTATTTTGACAACCACTGATTATTTCACTAAGTGGACTAAAGTTGTCCCTCTTAGACATGCACATGATGAACATGTAATTTCTTTCCTAAAAACCAATATCTTCTCTAGATTTGGAATTCCTTTAGAAATTATTACAGATAATGGCCCCACTTTCATTTCCACAAAACTAACTCAATTTCTAGTCAAGTTGGGAGTCAAACATTTCACTTCATCGACTTATTACACCCAAGGAAATGGGAAAGCCGAGTCTACTAAAAAACATCTAGTTAGGATCATAAAGAGGCTCATCGAAGATAAGCCTCGTCAATGGCACACCCTCCTCACTTACGCCCTTTGGGCAGATCACACTACCACTAAGGTAAGCACAGATTGCACCCACTTTCAGATTTTTTATAGTCAAGAAGCCATTCTACTTACTGAGCTGAAACTTTCTTTTCTATAGTTGATTCTACAGATTGAAGAATTAAATTCTTTCAATGTTCCTCAAAGGATAAATGCACTATTAGCCTTAGTAGAACAAAGAATGTTTTCCTTGGAAAACATAAAGAGAAGACAACAAACTGTAAAGAAATATTTTAACAAACGTGCAAAAGCTATCAAATTTAAGGTAGGTGAGAAAGTCTTAATTTGGGACTCATCCCATGTTGATAGAGGAAGACATTCAAAGTTTCAAAAATTATGGCTAGGTCCTTTCAAAATTGCTTTTGTCCTAGGCACAAACTCTTACCTTTTAAAGGATTTGGAAGAGCAATTGTTTCCTTATAGTACCAATGGTTCCCACATGAAACATTATGTGGAACCAACTTGATTGATAAATTCCATGTGGAAATCACTGTTGTATATAGCTTTCTCTTTCGTTGTTTTATTTTGCTTCGTTCAATTGAATTTTCAATTTCTATTGTTTCATTTTCTGTTGTTTTATTTTCTACTATTTCGTTTTATGTTTATCAGAAATAAGTTTTGGATCAGTTTTGCCACAACAATTCCATTCTATAAGTATTGTTGATAAATAACAATAAATTTTACACAGTTGTCATGATGTCCTCCTTTTAGACATCGCTGAAAATATTTTTCTCTTTCAATACTTTTGTTAGATAGATGATTTGGTATTTTTTCCTATTTTATGTTATCCCTTTCTTCCCTCCATCTTGAGATTCAAAGAGCATTTCATAAAATTTCTCGTTAACACGAAGAAACATTGTTTACTGTGACTAATCGAATGTTATGCATACAAGACCAAACCCCCTTCATACGTACCACTTTTCATGAGTTATTCCCAAAATCCCATCTCATTTTTTCCCTTAAACCATCTTTTTCCCCATGTTGCATAATCATTCTGGTCAATAATTTTTTGATCTATGTTCACCGATCTGCGAAACCGAACATTATGAGTTATTAATCTATTGGAAACATATTTCCCTGTGGATTCTCCACCTTGTTGACGCCCAAAAGTGCAACATTGGGTACCTACTTGCAAATGGTTGCAACACCTTACTATTTAATTATATTTAATAATATACTAATAGGTGGGACCCGTTGTGTGACTTGTGTGACTTGTGTGACTATGATGAAGAGACGACATTTATGTTTTATGTGCTTATGACTTGGTTGCGAGATGAGTTCTACAGTTTATTTTCTTTTAAGTCACTGACGAAATAATTGATCAAATGATGTTATGGGTGATGTGATCAAAATAGAAATGACGTTGTCTTTATATAACCCTCACAAGTGTTATTATGCTGCACCTATTTTGATAAAAGATCTAAACTCCATGCTTCAATTTGTATGTGATATATGGTGTGGTGATTACCTTGATTCCATGCTACAAGGATTGTGCACATTTGTTAAGAATTGGAAGTTTAAAGGTTGAATATGGTATCCCTAGCAAGTTTTGGATAGATGTCACATTTGAGTTCTTGACAAAGGTTGGCGCATTTGTTAAGTTTGAAACTTAGGAAAATGGTGGTGTATCAAGCTTGCAATTAATTGTTAGTGGGTTGTGCGATGTATGGTTAGCTTGCTTGTACTGGATATGGATGATGTATAAGTGTAGACACGATGTGCAATAAATGCACATCACTCTAACCTACCTCGAACCTGCCACCCTAGCCATTTCGCATTTTCTCTTGTTGGTTGTTGTTACTCCACTTTGTTCGACTATGGAAGAGGTATACAGACTTCGTCGAATCTCTTTGGAAATTTTTACACACAGGTATGGGATTTCTTGCTGCTCCATCCATGAATATTTCGCTCTGCTCTTTAATTAAGTCAACAATTGTCTATTGAGTTTGCTCATTGTCTGTGCATTTCCAAAGTTATGATGTGTGGAAATTTGGACTATGTATGGATTATTATCAAAGTTTTGGTCTCTGTGGAATTTGTATTCAAACTATTCGCATCGAAAATGTGGGTGTTTCTTACTGTATGAAATTGTTGATGCTTTACTTGTGGAAAGGGATGTTGTTTTGGAAGTTCTCGGGCCTGCCTTGCCTCTAGTTTTCTTTTGGTGATTGCTCTCTATTTGATAGAAACGTCATCACTACTCGTGGTTTGTGCGTTATTTGAAAACTTTACCTGCCATTTAATTGTGTGGCTCTCGTGGCTATCGTTCCCACACCCTTGTATCAGCTCTGTAAATATAAATGTGGAATTGTGTGGTTTGGTCTCTGTGGAATTTGTATTCAAACTATTCGCATCGAAAATGTGGGTGTTTTTGTTTCTTACTGTATGAAATTGTTCATGCTTTACTTGTAGAAAGGGATGTTGTTTTGGAAGTTCTCGGGCCTGCCTTGCCTCTAGTTTTCTTTTGGTGATTCCTCTCTATTTGATAGAAACGTCATCACTACTCGTGGTTTGTGCGTTATTTGAAAACTTTACCTGTCATTTAATTGTGTGGCTCTCATGGCTATCGTTCCCACACCCTTGTATCAGCTCTGTAAATATAAATGTGGAATTGTGTGGTGGTGTTAAGATTTTCATGCTCCTTTTGGCTAAACCCTCAAACTTGGTCAGCTTGTCTCCCTGTACCGCATCACTATTGATAATTGTATATCAAACCCTGTATTTGGAAAATAGTGTGGAGGTGGTCAATCCAGAATTTAATAAAGGCATTGTTCGTGCTCATATTTAGTCATGGGTCTTGTTGATTATTCACTATGTGAAGTTAGAAAGCATGCTAAGCCCATTTATTTTTGTAATACAATCTGTCGTGTGGAAATAATTGGGGTGATGGAAGCATTGCCAAACCATTTTTTAAGCGATACGACCTACTGTGTGTTCGATTTTATATGAAAGGAATCCCTTGGTGGATGAATTATATATGCGTTGAATGAGTTTTGTGAACCAGAATGAAAGGGAATTTTGGAAGCATTGTTATTTGAATTTTCAATTTTGAATTGTGTTATACACAAAGATCCATGTTGTGGCCACTTCGTGGAACCCTGTAGTGATTTAAAATGTGATGGTGATTATATCGTGGACCACAGTCTGTCCATTCCTCCACTGTTGGTTGTGATTATTGTGATGTTGTGTCTCCTCGACTTTGTTGTGTGAAATCTATGTTATTATTTTCGAATGTTTATTGGGAAATAAATTATGAAATGATTACTGTGCAATGCAATTTCTAAATGCAAATGAGCAGCCTTGAAGTGAAACCACAGTTCTGGATTTTTGGAAACATAGTGTTGAATTTCAATTTTGAAACATTAAAGAGTTTTGAATTTTAATTGACGTTGAAGATGGCATTGTTTGATATATTAAAACAATATCCATGGGAGTCCCTTCCATTATACTATTTTGCGCAAAATACACTCCCATCATTACCCCAATTACATTTTTTCACTCCATGTTCTATTATTACTCATTTTTAAGGAAAAGTCTGTGTGGAAATAAAATAGATGACATGGAAGTTAATTGATGATTGGTATTCTAAGAGATGGTTGTATACACAGTTTGATTGTTTTGTTGATTACTTGAACAATATTCGTAAATATTCCCCCCTCCATGATATCACTTTACGCTAAATATAATCCCTCCATACCCCCAATAACCCTATCAATTCCATGTTCGTATGACAATAATAAATGGCATTTTTATGGATGGATCGCATGTGTCACGTAGTAAATTATATAGCCAACTATTGATTTATTTAAGTGGTGTTTCATGTATGGGTTATAAAGAACTTTTCATGATTGATTAAATATTTCTACAGGATGAGTTCTTTTAGTAGGGGCAGTAATGGTCGGAATAATAGAGGAAGGGGTAACTGGCAGCGAGGCCATAGGAGGCCTTGATTTTCTATTCACTTTGATGTTGATCCGCAAGAGTTGAACCAGTTGTTTCAAGCTGGATTTTTCAATTTGGTTGGCCATGGTATATTACATCCCCGACCTGGCAGACCTCATTTCAACCTCCTCAGAAGTTTCTCGGCATTCCTATTCCTCTACATGTGTCAATGCATCCTGAAGTCCTTGTTAATGATAGTTGGCAAGAAATTTTCCACAGACCTATCTCTCACCACCATGGTTGGCCCACTATGTCATTGTCTTTACCACCACAAGTTAATCCCAATGATCAAATTTCTCATGTTTTTTTTCCAGTATAGTCCTCGCACGTCAGCAAAAGATTAAAAACTCATATCCCACAACTTGTGAAAGATAAAGGAAAAGTAGCGGCCTCCCCCTCCAGTCCATCCATAGAGTCTTATAAATTTATGTCTTCATGTCTCCACCTAAAAGATTATTTCTCCCATGTGATCATCAAAATACATCCCCAAGGGTCTAACCAACCAAGGGCTACCCCAGAAAATTCAAGAGGAGACAACAATGATAAGAGGAAGTATGCCTCACACAGTGGACAATATGGATTTTAAATGTTTTTTTTATGATATTCAGTTATGAAGACAACGTTTAATGATTTTCAACATATTTTGGACAACGAGTTTTATTTTGGATATTTTTGTGGATAAGACAGACATATTATTTTTTGGGATATGATCTTAAATTTTGTTGATATTTAAATATTCGATTTAAATGATATCCATGGGAGCTACAAGGGTGTTATGTGATCCAAATGATAAATTTTGTATTTTATATTTGATGATTGTCAAAGAGAATGATGGGAGTCACAAGGGGTCCCACCTATTTAAGTTATTATTAATTAGACCCTTATTATATAGTATTATTAATTATTTCTTCCCAAACTAATTAGTTCAGTTAATTTGACTTAACTAAAGAAAGTAGTTGAACTACCTCAACTTATTGAGAAAGAATAAAGGTTCAATGAGAGGAAGAGACAAGGGGAGAATAGAAGGAGAACTATAACACTAAGGTTTTCTCTCTAGTTAGTGAGATAGCTTTAGTTTTCATTCATTTCTGAGTTTACTTGAAATCCTAATTCTCTTGTTGACARCAGGGTCTTATAAAAGGYRGCATGATTCAAAACTGAATCATACCATTCAACAAATTGTTTTAAAGGTGTTTGATTTATCTTTGATAGTCTGTGTATTCTTGTTGGTTTATGAATTAATTTTCATGGCTGATAAAGAATATCTTGTAGAGTCAAGTGGCAACATTTTGTGGCAAGTTGATCCAGATCATTAGTTTCAGTTTTATCTCATTGTTAGGGTATTTTTGTATGGTGCCCATCAAAGACTTCTAAATTTGACTTTGGTCCATACCCTCGCAGGGGTTTGTAAAAGAGAAATACAGTTTTGTATCTCTCAATGAAATAAAATCAGATTATTGTTCTGTCTCATACATGTGTTTTCATGACTTGGTTCTTCCTTTTGCTTTTGTCTCCATGTTTACGTTATTGCAAAATCTGTATACATTCATGTAGATTTGTTTAAATTTTATTTTTATTGCAACATATACAAATCATAAAATCAGCCTTGATCCTTTGTAATCAATACACGTGGATTGAGTGAATGTTTTGAGGTTATAAACCTTGGGTGACATTCCCAACTATCTTGTGTTAGCCAGGCAAGATATGAAAATGATTGAGTGAGGTACTCCATACCTTTTCCTCAACATATGCCAATGACAAAAACATTACCTGAATGAGTCAAAAACATGCAATTAGCGAGTAAAATGATACAATTCCAATCATCTTGCTTGCAAAATCTCAACTCGAATGGTCATTGTATCCAAAAATATTTGGTCTGTTAGGTGATATAACAACCAAAAATGGAAAAAAAGTATAAAAGTGGGTTATAAATTCTATATAATACACAAAATTATCCAAAAAATATTTCATTTGAGTTTTTACCAAATTTGGCGAGAAAGGTAGGAAAAACCTCCAAACTTCCAACGATCATAACAGGAGCTACGATCAACGAAATTTGTTGTTGTCGAGACCGGGTAGACAAGGTCTAACCCCTCTTCATTTTCATCTAAGAATTTATCAAAATTTCCTGCAATTTTATTTTATTTTATTTAGTTTTATAAAGGGGTGGACATGTACACCCATATGCTTAACGCGGGCCACATAGATGTTGCCATATGCGTGGGGGGATTTAACAAAAGGTGTGTATGTATGTGCCTATCTCCAAAAGGACCCGCATACATCTCCATGGATAAGCAAAATCTAATGAAAATTTATGATTTTTCTTTGCAGGGACTGCAAGGTGGTTAAAGAATGGCATGAGAGAGAGCATGAAGATGATGACCAAGAGCTTTGGGATCATCCAGAAATTCTGGAAGCTCTTAAAATATGTGTCTTAGTAAAATTCTATGAGTTTCCCTATTGGACCTCATAAATAACACATTTTACGATGACACTTAGTCATTTTTTATTTACTTTACCCTTTGATCATCATTCCCTTCATCACTCATATTTCTGCATTTGTCCATTTCTACCCTACAAGATCTTCATGTGGCATACTTACACTAAAATAATTGTTTTCCTATGATTTGATGATTACTTAGAGTAGATATTGTGGTTTCCTAACTTACTTGTGAAATTCAGCAGTTATGTTGGCAATTCTGCAACTGATTGGCAGTTATGGTAGTCAAACTTTTCACGTCCTTTATGAACAAATGAACAAATGAAGAGGAATATAGAAAATATAAAATATGGGTTTTGTGCAGAATAGGTTCATTTAGGAGAATTGTGAGGAAAAGATGCAAAATGTGCAAAACAATGGGCGTATGGTTGAGATTTCCAAAATTGGTTGTTTTAGTAACTAGCCTGCAATTTTGTAGCTAAGTGGGTTGACCAAGTTGCGACCCATATCCATGAATTTGGGCACATGGATCTCACTGACTATGATGTTATTATCTTATTCAAAATATCTTAGATCAAATCCAAGATTTGGTGGTGAAAATATCCACATGTTTAGGATCTAGGATTTGTTAGTTGCAGATCCACTTGTTTAAGATTTGATCTCATCTTGTTGTAACTCCTTTTCCTTTTGTGAAGGAGAAGCTATATGTATGAATATGAGGGGATTGTTGGACACACCTACCACACTTAGAGGGGGGGTGAATGAGTGTGGGGCTCTTTTTCCCAAAACTTCCCTCTTGCACAAAAACTCATCAATTAGCATTCAACATTTATTCATTACCCATTGTTGTCATTTATAACCAGTTAGATGTAGGCACATATCAACAACATATATCAGCAATATATCATCAACAATTCATCATCACAATGGACACAAAGAAC
>JASDQU010197435.1:0-10115 GCA_032191745.1 Picea mariana | reverse complement strand
CCCTAATACTTTATGAATCCCCTAATATTGTGGACAATATTCAAACCATCAAATTTCATGAAAAGTATAAGTCTTAACATTTGGAAGACATATTCTTCATATCCACCAGCTCACTAGCTCTTCAATATGACAATCAAAGATGGTTTCCCTAAACATTCTTCATATCCACCAACTCTTCAATATGACAATCAAAATGACAATAAAAAATGGTTTCCTAAACCATGGATTTGAAGCCACATTATTCCTATTTTTAAAAGAAAGAATATTGTAGTTGCTTCTATTTTATGATGTCTTTTATATTAATTTGATATATAAATCACTCAAAGGAACATTGTTTTATTTTAATTTGATATATAAATCACTCAAACGAACATTGTTGTTGATTCTATTTTATCATTATAAAAAGAGATGACACAAATTGTTGAAGAAACTCTCATTAAATTTTATGGGCATTCATGCTAACCTTTCAGTACATTTAGTGGAAGATATTGAATGAGTTGGTGTCTAAAGAAACATTGTTGTTGATTCTATTTTATCATTATAAAAAGAGATGACAAAAAATATTTGCACCTTGGAGAAGAAACTCTCATTAAATTTTATGGACATTCATGCTAACCTTTCAATACATTTGGTGGAAGATATTGAATTAGTTGGTGTCTAATGACTAAATGGATAATTCTCTTAAAAACTATGCATTTGAAATGCAAGATACACATTCCAAAACTTGAATGGAAGGATGATATATTTTAATAAAATTATTCTAATTTGCAAATTAGTACATAAATTTCCTACATGCTTCATATTAATGCACCACTTATAGACGAAAATATT
This sequence comes from Picea mariana, assembly GCA_032191745.1. Classification (NCBI taxonomy): domain Eukaryota; kingdom Viridiplantae; phylum Streptophyta; class Pinopsida; order Pinales; family Pinaceae; genus Picea; species Picea mariana. The sequence continues at coordinate 9,284 of JASDQU010197435.1, read as the reverse complement.
TTATAGTAGACAATTTTCATACTTTACATGATTTGATCATATTTTGTTGATAAACAAATATTATTGAGAGAAAAAAATAAATCATTATTATATAATTTTGATGCAACAAAATATTGTGTGAACTTATATGAAAAAAAACAAAGAAAGATATTAAAAAAAACAAAGAAAGACATGAAAAAATCAAGATATTTAAAAAAATATATTTGAGGAAAAGTATTATTTTATGGATTTTTTTATCAAAATATTACACTAATATGAACTAAAAGAATATTAGATAAATATTGTGTAACTGCACGATTCTTAGAGTTTATTAGAGTTTAAAAGACATGATGATACATTAAGGTTATACCCTCCAATATATGCCGTGGACATTATTTATAAGTGGATAAGGTGTATGAAAAGACACTAGCAAAGATTTTGGAGTTTTTCAACCAAATACTTTATATGATCAAATATGGTTTCTTATACTATGCATACTTAAAGAAGTCTTTCCACCAAATAGTTTATATGACCAAAAGTGGTTTCTTATACTATGTATATTTAAAGATAAAAAAAATGAGATATTTCCATAATTTTAATTATTTAAATCATATAATATATTATTATATAAAATTTATTAATAATATTTTTAATTAAAAGATTAAATTTTCATATTTGATGGGATTTAGATAGAAAAGTTATTATTTTAATTAGTCCTCTTGATCCTCAAAATGATCTATAAGTTGTGCATAGCATATATAAAAATAATTAATGTAGTAATGTTCACCTTCTATAGCGAGTTTTTGACCTCCCAATGATATTATCATATTCTTGCTAACATTGTCATTTTTTACTTCATAAATAGTAATAATAATATTTTACATTAAACTAAGTGAATCCATTATAAGATGCTCCATCCATTACTATAAATTAATGTTGATTTGTAGCCAAGGAAAGAAACATAAACTAACCAAATTCCATAGTTTGAATTTATAAACAATGAAAAACATGCATCACGAACAAACAATTTTGATTCAGACAAAATGATATTTAGATGTATAAACAATATAAGTGTGCATCATAATTCTCTCTTTGGGAAACATATATTTAGATTTATAAAGAAGAATGATCTATAATCAATTTACATCATATAAAAATATATTTGACTCTATGTACATTACAAACTTGTGTTAAGATTAGACATTCAATCCTTATAAAAATAAATGAGAATCATTCATAATTACATAAAGTTATTTAAATTTTATGAACAATAAATTTAAATATATTGAAAATGAACATTAATTCATTTAAATAATGGCTTCATCAAACTTAATTAGTATGATTAAGATTTATAAAAAAAAATGATTTTTATTATATTAGTAGAAGGTGTAAAGGTATCAAACTTAATTAGTATGATTAAGATTTATAAACAAAAATGATTTTTATTATATTGCTAGGGAAACATATATTTAGATTTATAAAGAAGAATGACCTATAATCACTTTACATCATATAAAGATATATTTGACTCTATGTACATTACAAACTTGTGTTAAGATTAGACATTAAATCCTTATAAAAAATAAATGAAAATTATTCATAATTACATAAAGTTATTTAAATTTTATAAACAATGAATTTAAATATATTGAAAATGAACATTAATTCATTGAAATAATGGCTTCATCAAACTTAATTAGTATGATTAAAATTTATAAAAAAAATGATTTTTATTATATTACTAGAGGGTGTAAAGGTATCAAACTTAATTAGTATGATTAAGATTTATAAAAAAAAATGATTTTTATTATATTACTAGAGGGTGTAAAGGTATCAAACTTAATTAGTATGATTAAGATTTATAAACAAAAATGATTTTTATTATATTACTAGAAGGTATAAAGGTATCAAACTTAATTAGTATGATTAAAATTTATAAACAACAATGATTTTTATTATATATATTTTTTTAAATAAAAAGGCAGATCCTATTATATTATAACTTCAGAAAAAGAGTACACATGACACACAGGTGCCAGCTGTCCTGCTTATGTAGGAAACCAGGACAGCTGGCCTTCCCACAGTAGCATGCAAAATCAAAGAGTTCATTGCGCCCCCCTGCCCGTAGGAAACTAGGGTATGTATCCATAATTAACAACATTCCAGTGAGGTCTGTTCTAATGCTAACCATGCTATCAACTAAAGAGCTACATCTCTGGTAAACGACTACAGAAAAAAATTTGGAAATCATGCAAAACAGAAAGACCTATTCCTTGGAGTCCTCGTGAGCGTCTTTCGCTTTTCCATCGTTGGCTGGGATGACATACGGCTGAGCACAAGTTGGGCATTGTCGCCGAGGAGTGGCGCTGGAATAGGCCGCATAGAGCATGTCCAAGCGTTGGCTAATGCAGACTGCTTTGAAGATTTGATCATTGACCAGGCTTCGAACTTGAAATATCAACTGCAGATGCTCCGGGTGCAGGAGAGGTGGCGAGGGCGGCGTCTGCGGCTTGTCCTCCATTTCCCGTCGTCCCAACGCCTCCTTGTTTGGCTGCAATTCTGTGGTATCTTCCGGTGGTTCCTCCTCGACCAAATAGGTGGTGGTCTCTTTGTTGTGTGTTGCGCAGGGGCCCGAGGTGTTTTTTGAGCAGAGCAGTGCTTCTGAATCAATAATACATGTCAGGGGGTTCCAATTGTCTGGAACAATAAACATCTTGCTCTCTGAAAAGTCCGGTGGGAGCTCCATGTACGGATCTTCTTCTACAAAGGTTCTAGGGGGCGAGCTTGCTACCATAATCACCCGACGTCGCCTCTGCTTGGCCATGGTCACAACCCACTCAAATTTCCTGTGTCTCTTCCTTCTGGAGTTAGCTGCATACCAGTCGGCTCCCCTGCGGGGCTTCCCTCTCACCCTCGGCATGGAAAGAGCAAGGATCAATGCCAAAACGTCGAGAACACTACTGCTACCCCGCTGCTCGGGAGGCTTCGGACGCACACTAAAACTTCCAGTAAGGCGGGAGGAGGCATAAATTGTAGTTACAGCCATTAAAGCCAAGAGCTTAATGCTCTGGCTAACCGGCCTGTGATCACTCGTGCAAGGCCCCATCGGAGAATGGAGGCCGACGGAGATAGTGCGCTTCATAAATTGTTGAGTGTGTGTTGAGAGCCATTATAAATGGCCTCTCCCACTTCGCCTCCACGTGCCTCACCTTTACCGCGTGTCACCCCATCCGGGGAAATATGATTTTTATTTTATTACTAAAGGGTGTAAAGGTTTTAAAATTTTTGAAACTAAATTCATAAAATTAAAATAATATTGTACATCATAAATTAGAATAATAATATTTTATCATAAATTGGAATAATAATATTTTATATTGATTGGATTATGGTATAGGGATGGTTCAAGTTTCATTTATTATACTTCCTAAAAATATCTCTATTTTAGTTTCTAAGTAGATTTTATTTTTAGTTTTCATTTATTGTACTTTCATTACTTAGGCATTCTCATTCTCCCATTTAGAAAGTATACTAGTATATTTCAAAATTATTCATATTTTAATCAAGTTAATCCACTTATTTACGATGCCAATCTTTTATGCTCCTTTGTAGAAGATTCTGCACAATTTAAGTAGTAGTTTAATATGTATTTTTATTATTGTTAATGTAATGCTTGATTAATAAAATGTTAGTTGAGATTAATAACTACCTTCACCATTTACAATGATAGAAATAAATTTAAGTAGTAATTTAATATGTATTTTTATTATTGTTAATGTAATATTTAATTAGTAAAATCTTAGTTGAGATTAATAAATACCTTCACCATTTACAATGATAAAAATAAAGTTAAATGTTAAGTAGTTTCTCCAAACTATGTACAATATCATGTTATTAATTAACATAATAAATAAATAATTTTATAATTCTTTAATTCTTAGTAATAACATTATATAGTTTGAAAATCCCCCAATATTAACATTAACATTTTATTTATTTAATTAATAAATAAAAAGTTATTATGATTTTATAATTCTTTAATTTTTAATTTCCTATTTTAATTTCCTAGTAATAACATTATATAGTTTGAAAATCCCCTAATATTAACATTAACATTTTTTTATTAATATTATATTATATTATATTAATCATTTTATATTAATAATAATTTCATTAATTTTTTTAAATAATATTATACTCCATATGATCGCTCGCAAACTGAACGCCATGCACCCACCACTGATAAGGAGTGACAATAACTGGTTCTCAAGGATCGTTCGCCAAGTGGCAGCATTTAATGTGTGCCACGTGGCCCACTAGATCTGCTCCAAGTGGCAGCATCAAATAAGCGTCAAGTGGCCCATTGGATTAGCGCCAAGTGGCAGCATTGGATGTGCACCAAGTGGCCCATTGGATTAGCGCCAAGTGGCAGCCTTTGAGTGCGCCAAGTGGCCCCTCGGACAACCCAGATCTACGACCTTGAGAGGGACACATGTCAGTGATCGAACAATAGATATACGACAAGAACGCCATGTGTCAGTGCTAGGACGACATATCTACGACCAAAAGAGGGCCACGTGTCGGCGACTGTGCATAAACTTTAAAGTAAGTTTAAACTCTTAATGGCTTAAGTGTGTCAGTTACATCCTACATCGCAATCTGCATTTACATGCATTATTGCTACAAAGAGATAAAGAAAAAGAAAATATGCATGTAAGGTTGATGTAAGTTCCTGGCATCCACCCTTTGTAATTTATTGCTACAAAGAGATAAAGAAAAAACAAATCTGGATGTAAGGCTGCTTTAAGTTCCTAGCATCCACCCTTTGGGATCTGGATTTCTTTGAGCACTTGTTTGCTGTTAATGCCTCTTGTGATCGACCCCAACAAATCTTTTGCATTTTTCAATGAATCTAAAATAAATGCTTCCCTCCTTTCAAACTTTTGCACATCTAAATGAAAGTAAAGAAAATATTAGTCCATTCACATTTACATGTTGCACATCTAAATGAAACTACAAAAAATATTACTCCATTCAAGTTACATGTTCTTGTGAGATGGGTTGAATTCTAAGAATATTCTTGTAATGTCAACATGTTGAATCAATTCTTATGTCTGAGAATTATAAAAAACACTTTTGAAATGCAATGGACGTTAGTTTGTCACGAGTCAAACTACATTGACTTTTATTAATGTATATCGTTATCTTAATATTTTTAAAAAAATTGTTTGAAACTTAAAAATGAAAAAATTCTTGATTGGTATGAATATTATGGTGGGACTTAATTGCTGAATTTTTTATTGGTATAAATATTATGGTGGGACTTGATTCTCTCAGTGTATATATGTTTGATAACTCTTTGTGAGATGTAAAAATAATTTCAAAATAATTAATTTGAAAACTTAGCATCACATTTTTAATTTATGTGGCGTCCATCCCTATTCCATCCATATTGATTTCACAGGTAAAGACAATGGTATACTGGTAGATTGTAGTAGTGGCAACTCATTTCATTTTTGGCATAAAATAATTATCCCTTCAGTTCACGGAAAGGCATTTTAAGATCCACTCTTGTGTTTGGACTATTTTTTTTGTGGCCTTTCATCTTTGAAGCATACAAAAAAATAAATAGCATCAACACCAATAGCAAGAAAATTATGGATTTAATGCTTGTAATCATCTATATAATATTATTTTTAATTGATAATCATGTCTATCAATCTTTTTTTTTTTATGGGTAATCATCTATATCATATTGTTTTACATTGGTTATTATGCCAAGAGTGTTGGGTATGTGTTATATTTTTTGCACTATTAGACCTAGTGTTGGTTGTGGAGTCATAGGGTTGTTGGTTGTGGAGCCTAATTATCTTCTTGATTCATATGTAGGTATGCCTACCCCCTTCTTCCTTATAAAATAGTGTAATTTAGTAGTCAATATGGACGGTTCATTATAAGGTCACATATTTGACAGTAGAAATTATGTTAGCGTTTTATCTCAAGAAGTCAACTCTCTTTTTATATGAGGGAATTGTATTATGGCTAAGTATGATGAATATAAGAGGATGAATAGAATAGGTGTAGCTCTAAACAAGTTTCTGGTTTTCCCAATTTAAGTTTCCAGGGTAAAATATATGTGTAAATGTATGTGTGTCATTCATGAATATTGAGTTTGTTGTTGGATTATTCCTTGTTACCTTTAATCCTTGCAACCTACAAAAATAAAAATAGAATATGTTATTCTATCTATCTATCTTGAAACTCCATTGTTCATTAAGATTCATTAAAATGCAATGCAAGATACATTCAACCATTTTACCAAAATGTTGAGTGGAAGATTAAGCAACTACTTTATAAATATCCAATGATAGATGAACATCATGATATTCCTTACATATGATTTACTTAAGTAATAAACATTAACCCTTTCTCTGTGCTCTTTCAACACTATTAAATGGGTGTTCTCCTGCTCTATAAATCTGCTTATAATGCAAAACTATTATTCTATGCTCATTTTCAGAAATAATTTAAGTTATAATATGTATTTGTATTAGTGTGCTTTGGCGTACCTATGGTGGATTTGAATTTGCACTGTGTTTGAAGTAAATGAAATCAGTTTTGTTTAGATGAGATGACATGTTGTTCATTAAGTTTATAACTACTAATTCAAAACAATAGATTACGAAAGACTTACTTCACACCAATTAAACACAACATGAACATAATTTTGAACATCATTACTGATTCTTTGAAACATCATTTCCAGTGGGTGAGTTCATCTAGTCTAGAAATATTTAACCTCCTCTAAGATTGTGTTGCTCCTCTCCATTATGCTATGTTCGGAACATGGATCCCACTTTACCCAGGTAGGCTATGTTCAGCGACAACCATTCAAACTCTTGCACTATTATGTAACCTGCCAGGCTTGCGTAACATATACATTTTTACAGTTTGTAAGTAACCAAAACAACAAATAGAAACTCATCTTGCTTTTCTGTTGGAAGTGTCATAGTTGCGGGATGTAATTTATTTTTGGAAATATTATTGTGTCTTGCATTGAAATTTTATGTAAAGAAGTTTGTGTAATACGTTACTATGGAACAAAATATCTAACCGAGTTTCTACATTTGTTAAGCACTATGTTCAAAGTTGGTTTCTTCCAGATTTTCTGAAGTGAAGTTCGTATTGATAGGCGTTTTGGATCCTCATTTGGATTCATTTCAGGATTCGAAACATCTATCAAAATGAATTTCATTGTGGAAAATCCAGAAAAAAAAACCCACCCTAAAATCTCACACTTCAAAATTTTTAAAACAACAAACACTGTGTTATTTTAAAATTAAGTTATATTTTAAAAAAATACAATTTTTCAGAATATTTAATGATACCTTTGGTTCTCCTAAAGGAAACAGACAACATATAAAGGAAACAAACAACATGGGAAAAATAAAGAACACTTCCACGAAAATTAATGAAATGATTAAAGTTTATATCGTTTGGCATTGCAAAACTACAATTTATGCCATTCTTAAACGCATAGTTTTTCATTGCGTAGACATCATGGTTTGTCAATGCGTTTATAATTTTATTTACTTTTATTATGGAAAGATGTTTAAGAATGATATAATATTAGTAATTGGATTATCCTTAAAGAGTTAAGGAAGTATATATAAATAAATTTATATGGTAACATGGAAGATGACTATAAACAAAAAAAAATATGATATGATATTATTAAGTTGATTATTTTAAGATTTAAATTAAAATATTTGAGATTGTTATGAATAAAATATAATATTAATAAGTTGATATATACTTATAAATGAGTTTAATGGTTAAGAACATGTGTTTTCTCTTTGGATTTGGTGTTGGCTTGGCTTTTATAAGATGTTATGTTTCTAATGATATATTTTATAAATGTAAAATTCATGTATTTTAAACAATATTTCATATTTTAATGGGTGGTAAATAATTTCATTGTAAATGTTTTCTCCTCCTATTTGGAGTCTAGGTTGGCCTTTATGGRATGTTGGTGAGTGTTATATTTCTAATGATATATTTCATAAATGTAAAACTTATATATTTTAAACAATATTTCACATTTTAATGGTGGTAAATAATTGCACTGCAAGTGTTTTTTCCTCTTAGCCTTTATGAGATATTATTGAATGTTATGCTTCTAATGATATATTTCAACATATTTCATAAATGTAAAATTCATATATTTTAAACAATATTTCACATTCTACTTTCCCAACCACCCTACAATATCGTTTTTAGGAAAAATGGAGGTTTTGGTACATTGGATGGATGTCACAGATGGGGAATTACAGGAATTAGAGAGTTTTTGGTAGGTTGGGAAATTGACAACCCTTCACATATTAAAGATTGTGATCCTTCACATATTATCCAAATGAACTTACTTTAATCCAGTCAAATTCAATTGTTTTTTATTAAAATAATAATTTATTTTCTTAATTACAACTTAATAAAACAAATTTATATGATATTTATATTTTTCTCAGTATTTCAAATCATATGGAAAAGAAGAGAAAATATTTATATCATAAGGGATAATATATTAGAGAAAACTCTTATATATAGAACTTTTTCATGGTTGTGGTTTGAAGCTTTCTTCTTCCTCTTTCTCTTATATATATTTTTTTCTACCTCTATTTGGGGAGATCACGATGCTCTTTCTCTTATATTTTTCTACCTCTATCTGGGGAGATCATGATGCTCTTTCTCTTATATTTTTCTATCTCTATCCAGGGAGATCTTTCAGTAGCTTCCATACTGCATGATGAAAAACTTTCTATATGTTAATATTCGAATCAAGACCATAAATGCATTGTCTCCACCAAGGTTTATTCAAGAACATTTTCATGGTAGTGTGGTCTGACATAACTGCATGGCCACGGAAAAGAGATAATCTTGTGCTCCTTGGCAAATGTGAATTCATCTCTATGAGTGTAGTCTTCAAACCCACCCAAATCAACTTCCTCCTAAAGCTCGGTCGCAGTTATACAAGATTAATGTTTCCTTCATTTATGTCTGTGAGAACTTGGATGTCTTTATTCTGAATACTGAGAACTACAAATTTGAATAATTCACGCATCAACTAAAACATGGCATTCTATAGATTTTATAGATTAAAGAACAAATGTTTAAAACACACATTAAAAAGAGACATATCAATCATGGATAAATAATTAAAATTTAAATGTTACATTTTGATTTAACAAATTTATAAGATTATATGATTAAAACCTCATGGGTTTAAAGAGTGAATGAAAAATCAATGC
>JASDQU010197433.1:0-14478 GCA_032191745.1 Picea mariana | reverse complement strand
AGCCATGACCAACCCATTCAAGCTTTCTGGCAATGAGCACAAGATTAGAAGAGCCCTAACCTCATCATCAAAGTCCACTTTTACAGAACTTAATTGATTAGTAACCATATTAAATTCATTTAAATGATCTGCAATAGACCCACCTTCTGACATCTTCATATTAAATAATCTCTTCATTAGAAATACCTTATTGGACGACGAGGGTTTTTCATACAATTTGGCCAATGCGTCCATCAAACCCTTCATTGTCTTTTCTTTCGAGATATTGAAAGTCATCGATGCTGCTAGGCTCAGCCATATCGTTCCTAGAGCCTTTCTATCAAGAATCTCCCATTCTTCGTCCTTCATGGACACCGACTTCTTTTCTACTCTGCTCAATGGTAGGAATAGGTCCTTCTGATATAAATAATCGTCCATCTGCATCTTCCATAACTGGTAGTTTTGGCTGTTAAATTTCTCGACCCTAAACTTTCCATCTTCCGAGATTGCTCCCACTCGAACCAGGAACCCTCTTTTCCTATGATACCAGTTGTTAGAAAAGCAGGACTGTGGAGCAATAAAATAAAACAAACGCGGAAACAAAACACAAAAGATACACAATACAAGAGAGACACAGATTTATGTGGTTCACCCAGTGTGGGCTATGTCCACTAGAGAAATTGCCAAGTCCTTTCTTTATTATTATCCAACAAAATGAAGGGATACAACCTATAGAAAAACCCACTATAACTTCCTCTTATTTCTCTCACAGTCTCCTCTCTCAGAGTACAATACTCGCCAACCTACATAGTTGCAATACATTTCCCTCATAAAAGAGGGTTGCCTTCTAGGGAAAAAAACCCTAACATAATCTCTATCGTTAGATCTGCGACCTTATAATGAACGGTCCAGATTTACAATGAAATTACAATATACTTTTACAATGCAAATTTTTTCTTCGGGGGCTTTGCCCCCGAACCCCCGCTGGGGGGCCGCTTGCCCCCAGACCCCCCCGCCAGGGGGATATCCCCCTTGGACCCTGCAAAGGGGGTACCCCCCCTTTGCACTCCCCCGCGTGGAAGAGTGTACATACTTATCGGGTGTAAATACTTCATGGAGTATAAACATGGCTGAAAGTAAAAGACCTCTAAATCAGGAAGATAATCAGGCTCCACAACCAAAAATTGCTACAACATTAAATGATGTACGAAACTCCTCGAAATTCATTCCCCTTTTCATGGGTTTGTTGTACCTGTTCCTGTGCAATAAATGCACCTCAAAAATCATGCCATGCTACCTTGGAATGCATGTTGTACCTTTCTGTACAGATTGTTCCTCTTTATATGCTGTGAGGACTATAAAATCCATACCGTATGGCCTCCACAAAGATGTTGTACCTCTTTCTTGAAAATTGTGCCCAAAAACCAGCAGTACGGATTCCCAAAATCTATACAATATGACTCTGTCAAGAGTTTTACATCTTCCTCAATTTATGTGCTTGATTTTTTCCTTGGGAATTGTGCCCTCACTTTTGTAACTTTCTCTTCTCACTCAAGCTCGAATAATACGACTCTGTCAAGAGTTTTACCTCTTCCTCAATTTATGTGCTTGATTTTTTCCTTGGGAATTGTGCCCTCACTTTTGTAACTTTCTCTTCTCACTCAAGATCAAATTCTCCTTCTCTTTCTCTCTCAACAATGAATGAATCAACCCTAGAAAGGGTGTGCCCTCCTACCCTAGTCGACCTCATGGGGGAAGGTGAAGATTCTTCTCATCTAACGGTGGAGATGAGATGAGATCAATGGTGGAAATAAAATCACTTTATCCACACACTTTCCCTAAGTCTCAAAAAGTCACCTTTTAATTTGTCTCTCACAAATTAAATGATTAGGGTCCACATTAGGAACTTTCTCACCCCTTAGGCACCTAGGTGATGAGAAACACTTGCCTAGGTACTTTTTAATTATTTTTAACACTCTCCAAATCCTGAGGATCCCAAGAAACCTAAAACTTCTTCCTCCCCTTCAAACATACCCCCATGGAAGATGTTCACATGGCCCCTAAGGGAGAGGATGGTTTGTACCTAGGGGAAAATGAGATGGAGTTAGATGGCAGTGATCTACAAGGGATTGTCGATGCAGTTCATAGGAAAGGTATGAAATCCATACCCATAGAACATATTCAACGACTTTGTAGATCCTTACACAATAGGAGAAATGAACCTATTGATAATTCCTCATCACCTAAGGAGAATAAAAATCTAGGCATGCAAACCAACAAGACAAAGCCTAATAAAAATCCCAAAGAAGACAATCAATGGGGCTGAAAATACAACTTGCAACTCTTGTAGGAAATAGGTGACATCCTGATCAATTCAGTGCATAATGCATTAATCATAGATTAATTCCAACCCTCTCCAAGTTTCCAATGAAAGGGATCCCATGGAATATTAGAGGAATCAATGGTAATATCAAGCATAATATCTTACGAAAAAAGTTTCATTCATAATGATTGGGCATTGTTCTCCTATAAGAAAAAAAATACTCTGGCTTTGTATTAGACAACATTATTTCAAGAATCTGAAAAAATGGTTGTCACATGGCTATAGACTCTACGGGAATGAAAGGGGGCATTGAAATCCTTTGGAACCTTGACATTGTCCTCACAAACATATTTTTCTTCACAAAATGTAGTATAATGGATAGATTCCAACCAATTGGAGTCGAAAATACATGATTCATCACCAATGTTGATGGACACCAACAACTTGGCGAAAATATCAAATTCCTCATCCAAATTTAGCACATTTGTGATCTTATCAATCAACATTTTTAGATAATTGGGGGTGAATTCAACCTCAACACTTCCTTGGATTAGTGAAGAGAGGAGGCATAAGGTGTCTTGATCCTGAAAGTTTGGCCTTCAGGGATTTCATCAGGGATAGGAAACTCATTGACATTAAGATCAATAATGGCCTTTTCACTTGGAAAAACAATAAAGGAGGACCCGAATAGGTTGCATGGAGAATATATAGGTTCATGGTCTCAAAATATCTCATGCTCTTCAGGATGCACATGTATGCTACTATTCTTCCTACAGCAGGTTCAAACCATTGACCAATTTGTCTCATCTTAGATATCCAAAGAAAGCCCCTTAAAAATCCCTTTAGGTTCAATTTTTTTTGGCTCTCCCATCTAGACTTCCTTAACAATTTCCAGATATGGTGGAATGAATCTTAGGTTGACAGAGGTTCCCTTATGTATCACTTACAATAGTGACTCAAAAATATAAACAATGCATCAAATTGTGGAACAAATTGGTCTTTGGAAACATATTCCAAGCCCAAAGACATTTTGAATTCAAAATGGAAGATCTTCAACAACAGATCATCCTTCAACCAGGCTGATTGAAAGATATTTATCAATAGGAAAAGACACTTCCAACCCAGCCTAAGTAGAGACAAAAGGAAGAGGAAATCTTATGGCATAAAATTTCTCGAGTTCAATGGCTCAAGGAAGGAGAGAAAAATTCAAAAGCAATTCACTGTTCAATGGTCTAGCGACGTCACTCCATTCACATCACCCATGTTACTTTTTCTCAAGGTAAAAATATTACTTCTCATAATGATATTTAGCATGATCTAACCTCATTTTTTTAGAACTTTTTCACTGAACCTCAACCTGATAGAACTATTTCCATTTATTCCATCACCAAAAATATCCCCTATCTAATTTTCGATGAAAAAAATGTCATCCTTATGCGCCCCATTTCCCTCAAAGAAGTGGAAGTTTCCAACCTCAGTTTAAATGTTGGTAAATCCCCTAGTCCATGTGGCTTCACTTCAAACTTCTTTCATTGTTGTTGACAAGTATTTAAGCTTGATGTATGGGCTCTGGTGAAATAATTACAAAGGATCTCTAGGGTCTCTCCTGCCCTGAATGTTATCTTCCTTATTCTGATCTCCAAAAAAGAAAACTTGTCTGAACTCAATAAGTTTCTCCCTATAACCTTATGTAATGTTATCTACAATATAATATCCAAGGTTATATCCCTTCGCCTTAAAACCCTTTTTACCCACTTGGTTTCCCCCGAACAATCCAGATATGTGGAAGGTCACCAAATTCTAGATAGTATCATTCTTGCACATGAAGTTGTGCATTATTTAAAAACTACCAAAGCTCCTGATATTATTATAAAATAGGACATGTCAAAATATTTTGACAAACTCAAATGGAAATAAATTAGTGAAGTTCTTTTGGCCTTTGTCTTCCATCCTAAGTGGGTTAAGTGGATCATGGCTCTCATATCCTCTGCTTTCTTCTCTCTCTTGATCAATGGTGTACCCTCTTTTCATTTTCTCCCCTCTAGGGGCATCAGGAAATGTGACACCCTCTCTCCCTTTTTATTCATTCTTATGGATGAAGGACTAGGCCAAAGCCTCAAAGATTCCATCTCTTCTCAAAATCTCCAGAGCCTTACGATGCACCACTCTGATTCCCTCCTTTCCCACAACTAGTTTGTTGATGATGCCATGATGATGGGTGTCCCCTATACAAAATAATAAATATCCTTCAAATGTGTTCTTGATGAATTCATTGAATCTTTCGACACATCGATCAATCATGTCAAGTCCAAAATATTCTTCTTCAACATGCCTCTCTCTGTCCAGTTCCACATCTCTCACATACTTGTGTTAGAAAAATAGGAATGTGGAGCAATAAAAATAAAACAAATGTGGAAACAAAACACAGAAGATACACAATACAAGAGAGACACAAATTTACGTGGTTCACCCAGTGTGGGCTACGTCCACTAGATAAATTGCCAGGTCCTTTCTTTATTATTATCCAGCAAAATGAAGGGATACAACAAACAACAAAACCCGTTGTAACTTCCTCTTCTTTCTCTCACAGTCTCCTCTCTCATAATACAATACTCACCAACATACATAGCCGCAATACATTTCCATCATAAAAGAGGGTTGCCTTCTAGGACAAAAAACCCTAACATAATCTCTATCGCTAGATCTACAACCTTATAATGAATGGTCCATATTTACAATAAAATTACAATATACTTTTACAAGGCAATTTTTTCTTCGGGGGCTTCACCCCCAAACCACCGCTGGGGGCCCGCTTTCCCCCATAACCCCCAGTCGGGGGGATATCCCCCCCGGACCCCGTAGAGGGGCTACCCCCCCTCTGCACTCCCTTGCGTGGAAGAGTGTACATACTTTTGGGGTGTAAATACTTCATGGGGTATAAACATGATTGAAAGTAAAAGACCTCTAAATCAAGAAGATAATCAGGCTCCACAAACAACATCTTGGTTATTCAAGGAGATCCCTTCCATCCAAATACATTGGGGTTCCCCTGTTGTCCTCAGTAGCATGAAAAGTATCCTGGGAAGATTTACTTTCATGGTTCAACAAAAGGATATCCAACTGGACCTTCCTCCCGCTTAATATAACCAACCATCTAGTCATACTCAAATATGTCCTCCAATCGATCCCTCTGTATCTATTTTCTACTCTGGCTTCCCCTAAGGAGATCCTCAAAGTAGTCAAATCCATCTAGAGGAATTGTTTATGGAAGGGCACTCAATTTTTAAAGAAAAGGGTGTTGTTTGCATATAATACTATCTGTATCCAAAAAATCAAAGGGGGTCTAGGGATGAGAGACCCTGAGATCCTAAGAAACACCTTGGGAGCTAAAACTTGGTGGTGTTGGATTCAAAACAAAGGGTAATTGTGGAGAAACCTATGGAAAAATAAATATGCAAAGCACATACACTCCTATGAGCTTATACAAATGTCATAAGTGCACTCAAGATCCCTTGTATGGAACACATATTGGAAAAATAGATCCTTGATTTAGATGCATATCTTTTGGGAGATAAAGGATGGTCACTTTGCCCTATTTTGGGAAGACTTATAACAACAACCAACCTTCGTACATTTTAACCTTGGTTTCTACACTCTCAAAGCTACCTTTCAAGAAAATAATGGAAAACAAGTTTAGAATTACTAGCTTCGTGAATCAAGATCTGATGCGTGGCATTCCTAGCACCTTGATCCTGATCATATCTCTCTACAAGATCACCTCTCTTTGTCCTCCGTACTCTCAGATATTAACAATAGGAAAATAAAATTCTCCTCTCAACTAGATAAATTGAGATGGGGATATCATGTAGCAAGATGCTTCACACTTCAAGAATCTTATCATTTAGCTACTCATCATTCAACTATCCCATTGGATGGCATTTTGGTAAAAAATTGGAAGTTAAACCTTTGGCCCAAAGTGGTGACCTTTCTCTGGTAGGTCACTCAAAGAAAAATTCTCACTTGGGATCATCTCCTTCCTCGAGGATTCATTGGCCCAAGTATTTGTGTGATGTTACTTCATGAAGTGGAATCTATGAAGCACCTTCTCAACTCTTACTCCTTCAAAAACCTTTTATGGGACCAAGGAGCCATATCCTTCCTCCAAATAGATTACATCAAAGATTCTATAAGGTTGAATATCTCCTTTTGGAGTGTCATATACTTCCACAACCCCATCCCGAACCCTATCTGTTAGCTCTTCCCTAGGTTTTTTTTATGGGAGACTTGGAACGAATGAAATCGACAAATATTCAAAGGTGAGTCCTCCCAACCTTTCTTTATTTGGAACAAAATTAGGATGGACATATAGGAGACTATTCTCAAAGAAATATGGATCATGAAGATATCAAATTCAATGAGAAGGAACAACCTCTTATTTCCCTCTAGCTTCCATTACCCCTTCTATTCTCCCCATTGCCCTCTCCTAATGCAGACCTATTGGCCCTCAGGCCGAGATCATCTCATAGGATTGTTCTTTATCTCTTTCCTGAGCTGAAGTGGCTTTTTTGATCCCCTACTGGGATCTCCAGTTTTTCGATCCACGGGTCCTTTTTGGTAGCTTTCCTATGCGAACAGCACTAGGTGCAAGCTCCCATTTCTCCGTGCGACCACAACACTATGACCAAGGGACAAACCCAAAGTCTCTTGTCAAAATCTCATGATCTCGTGATTTCGCGAGTCGAAGAATTCGACTCCTCCTTCTCCAACCTCGCGATACCCGAAATGTCGATAAGGGTATGGCTCTTCCTCTATCGGTGTCTTTCGCATACGATCATCGGCTAGGCTAAGCGTTAGCTCCTCTTGCTACTCGCCGCTTCATGAGTTTCAGTGCCCAACCTTGGAACCTTCCCTTCAAAAACCCCCAAGAAGTGATATTGACTTCTCTTCTCGCATTCTTGATACTCGCGACTTCGCGAGTCAAAGGGTTGAGCCTCCATGCTCTTCCTGTGTGAACCTCTGAGACTTGAAAGTAAGTTAGGGTTGACCTTCCCTTTGCACTTCTTGCAACTCGCAACCTCGCGAGTTGTAGCATCGAGATCCCGTGCTCTTATCTTGCGAACCCCCAAGATGTGAGAAGTCAATGGAGTGTTGACTCCTTTCCTTCAGGTGACGCGTATTCACCTGTCAATCACCCGGGCCCACCTTGTGGTTCTGCCACATGTCCTCTTGTGCCCTGGCTCTCAGCACTTCACTACTCGTGAAGTTGAAAATGAATTCGTTCAACCTCCAAACCCCCGAACGCGCAATAGGTGATGGGGTTCCTGATCCAACGGTTATCCCATTCTCTGGATCCAACGACTGTCTTTGCTCCTCATGATTTTACAACTTCGTGAATTGGAGCACCCTACCTTTGGGCTCTCACCTTGCGAACCTCTGAGTTCGCGAGATCCCTTGATCTTTTCCACTTGTCCTCCTCAGATGGACGGTCCTGATTCTTTCATGACTTCGCCACTCGCGACTTGGAGCACCCAACCTTTGGGTTCTCACCTTGCGAACCTCCAAGTTTGAGAGATCCCTTGATCTCTGCCACCTATCCTCCTCAGATGGATGGTCCTAATCCTCTTGCGACTTCGCTACTCGCAAAGTTGAAGGACTTCCCTCTATGACTTTCGATGTTTGAATCCCCAATATGGGCGATCTCACGACATGCATCCTCCCGCAGATGGACGACTTAGATATGATTCGCATTTTCGCGATTTCTGACTTTGAATGCCAAGACTCTCATCCTATGGACTCCTGAACTCCCGAATGATGATATCCCGATATCACCCCCTTCGGGACTTTCACTCTGCTGCTCTCTGCGTGAGGTCTAAACCTCGTGAAACTCTCGAAAGATCCAATCACTGTTGGGTTTTAGCTTAATATCTGACGGCTCAGAATCTCCTTGGCTCTTGCACTCCTCTTGTTGTTCCCTGGACATGAAATCTTCAATGGTCCAGATCTTCTCGACTGATCCAATGGTAGCTATTTCTCTTGTTGAGCCTTGGCGCTTTTCTCCCAGTCTTGGAAGAATTTCAATTTCTCATAGGCCTCGACCTTTGTTTCTCTTCTCTGTGAGCTTCACAACTTTGAATCCTCACCTGCGCATATGAACGCTACTCCTCCTGAGCTTTGGAGACTCTGAACTCTCCCAAAGAGTCCTTTCGCTTCTACACTCCTTGTAGCTATGGCTTCATGCACTGAAAGCACTACTCCTCCTGAGCTTATCCTTCAAATCCTCAAGGGATTCTATGACTTCTGTGCCTCTGTAGAGTCCTTGCACACAAAGGTTCTATCTATTCTAAGCTTCTCAAATACTCAAACCCCTAAGGGAAATAATTCCTTCTTCCTTCTCCCTTAGATGGAGAAATATTATGCCCTCCTGGCACTCTATTTTCTCAAGTAACCTATTGCTGAGTCTTTCAGGGTGTTCAACAACCCTGCAAAGATCATTCTATGGACTCTTCTTCAATCAAAGAACTCAACAGAGTTCCCTTCTTCTCGATGCCTATCTGCATGTTGTCTCAATGCCCTCATGGCAGAGTGTCAAGAATCCTCAGATGATTCTGACTTCTTAAGAAATCACAACAAAGTTCTTCTTCTATGCACTCCTTGCACTGGCTCAATTCCCACCTGGAAGAGATTCACATAACAGAAAAAGAGTTTCTCACCCTTACAAACATTAAAGGCCTACCTACTCTAATGTCTACACAAAGGCACGACTTCACTGTTCAACAACCTAAAAACATTAAATTACATTCAATTTCAAAATTGAAGATGAGGGCTGCACCTCTCTTCAGCCTTGAGTGCATACGCTGACATGGCTGGCTGGATGACGTGGAGAGATGCTCCTGCATCATACTCCTCAGCTGCAAAATTCATGAGCTCCTGCTCATGAGATTCCACTCTCAGTTGTGGAAATCCTCCTAGATCCCAAACAAATTTCTGGAGCTGTTCATCTGCTCCATCTCCCTGCTGTTGCTGCTGCTGCTTCTTTTCTTCTGCTTAGCTTCTCCTCGCTCACAGTCTCTTCTGACCTGATCATCAGCTCTATGATCTTCTTGATCACTTTTTCCAGCTGCTCCAGTGGATGGCTCTGCTTTTGCAGTCTCCTTAGCTGCAAAAAATTTCTGCAATTGGGTAGATCACTGTGATCTCCCTTGCAATCTTCTTCATCTTCTGTGGCACAGAGTGTCCACTCTGTTGTAGACTTTATCTCTGTAGTCTCCTCTTGACTGACCTGTTGTTCAATCATCTTTTCTGACATCTCAACTTCTGTCAGTTCTCCTACTGGCTCTGGATTGTTCAGCCAATCCTCTAGTATCTATAGCTCCATCTCCCATGGAGTGAGAAATCTATCTGCCTTCTCTTCAGCTTCTTCTGCTGTCAGCTTCAGTGTGGCAACTTCCTTCTTTTTAGCTTCCTGGCTAAAAGCATTAAGCCATTCCTTAGAATGCTCATTCTCTTCTCCTTGGGAAACATAGATCTTTTCCTCC
The DNA here is from genome assembly GCA_032191745.1 of Picea mariana. Lineage (NCBI taxonomy): Eukaryota > Viridiplantae > Streptophyta > Pinopsida > Pinales > Pinaceae > Picea > Picea mariana. The sequence continues at coordinate 4,641 of JASDQU010197433.1, read as the reverse complement.
TCTAAGCTATGTGGTAGGAATACCTAAATTCCCCCAATCATTATAAGGCTCCTTATATCTTTCTCTTCTGTCAGTTGCATCTGCTAATCCAAATCTAATTCTGAGCTCATCTACTCTGTCAACTCCTCTGACTAATTCAAACTCACTTTCGATTTTATGAGACCCTCAGATAGTCTCATCTGCTCATCTCTGCCCACCTGGCAATATGGGATTTTCCTACTACCCTCCTAGCAGTCTATGGAATCAACTGATCCTGTCTTTGTTCCCTTGCCCACCTGGCAAATTGGAAACTCTCAGCTTCCCTCCTAGCAATCTATGAGATCCTGCAGCTATCTCAATCCATTGCCCACCTGACAATGTGAAATTCCCTGGCTGTCCTCATGAAAGTCTGTGAGATCCTCCGCTGATCTCAACTCTTTGACCACCTAGGAATATGGAATTTCCTCTCTGCCCTCCTGGCAGTGCTTGAGATCTTCATCCGATCCCATTTCATCTTCAGCATCGCTGAGATTTCTCCCAGTATCTGGCTCACATACCTGAACCCTTTTCTCTGGACTGCTGAGGTTTTTAGCAAGCCTCAACCACCATCTTAGCAGCTTACACTGTCTTTTAGCCATCTCACTGTCTATTTGCCCTGCTAGCAAATATGTTGTTGTCACTTTGAAACCTTAAGTGTTTCCATCCTCTTCCACAATCCTCCTGGCTGTCTATGGACTGTTGCCTACCTGTAAACAATCCTCTATAGATTCCTCAGTACTCTATCTTCTTCTTTCTCCTTTTGTCTACAATGTATAAACAAAATCAAGCTCTGATACCAATTTGATGTGTATCAGAGTGCTCCTTCACCTCCAACTTCCCTTGCCTAAAATCTACAGACAAGATTCAAGCTCTGATACCAAACTAATGCAGACCTATCATCCCTCAGGCCGAGATCCGCTCACAGGATCATTCTTTATCTCTTTCCTGAGCCGAAGCGGCTCTTTCAATCCCCTACTGGGATCTCCATTTTATCGATCCACAGGTCCTTTTTGGTAGCTTTCCTGTGTGAACAACACTAGGTGCAAGCTCCCCTTTCTCTGTGCAACCACAATGCTATGACCAAGGGCCAAGCCCAAAGTCTCTTGTCGAAATCTTGTGATCTCACGAGTTCATGAGTCAAAGCATTTGAATCCTCCTTCTCCAATCTCACGATACCCAAAATGCCGATACGAGTATGGCTCTTCCTCTGTCGGCACCTTTCGCATGTGACCGCTAGCTAGGCTAAGCATTAGCTCCTCTCACTACTCACCGCTTCGCGAGTTTTAGCACCCAACCTTGGCACCTTCCCTTCACGAACCCCCAAGAAGTGATATTGACTTCTCTTCTTACATTCTCGTTACTCGCGACTTTGTGAGTCGAAGGGTTGAGCCTCCGTGCTCTTCCCATGCAAACCTCCGAGACTTGAAATTTAGTGAGGGTTGACCATCCCTTCGTACTTCTCGAAACTCGCAACCTCGCGAGTTGTAGCGTCGAGCTCTCATGCTCTTATATCACGAACCCCTGAGACGCGAGAATTCAATGGACTGTTGACTCCTTTCCTCCATGTGACGTGTATTCACCTATCAATCACCCGGGCCCACCTTGTGGTTCTGCCACATGTCCTCTCATGCCCCGGCTCTTGGCACTTCGTACTCATGAAGTCGAAAATGACTTCTTTCAGCCTCTGAACCCCCGAACATGTGATAGGCGATGGGGTTCCTGATTCAATGGTCCTCCCATTTTCTGGATCCAATGACTATCTTTTCTCCTCACAATTTCACAACTTCATGAATTGGAGCACCCAAACTTTGGGCTCTCACCTTGCGAACCTTCGAGTTTGCGAGATCCCTTGATCTCTGCCACCTGTCCTCCTCAGACGAATGGTTCTGATTCTTTTGCGACTTCGCCACTCGCGACTTGGAGTGCCCAACCTTTGGGCTCTCACCTTGCAAACCTCTGAGTTCGTGAGATCCCTTGATATCTGCCACATGTCCTCCTCAGATGGACGGTCCTGATCCTCTCGCGACTTCACTACTCGTGAAGTTGAAGGACTTCCCTCTATGACTTCCAATGTCCGAATCCCTGATATGGGTGATCTCGCAACACGTGTCCTCCCGTAGATGGACGGCTCAGATCTAATTCACCTTTTCATGATTTCTGACTTCTAATGCTCGGACTCTCATCCTCCAGAATCCTAAACTTTCGAATTTCAATATCCCAATATCACCCCCTTCGGGACTTTTTCTCTGCTACTCTATGCATGAGTTCTAAACCTCATGCAACTCTCAACAGATCCAATGGATATCAGGTTTTAGCTTAAGATCTGATGGCTCATAATCTCCTCAGCTCTTGCACTCCTGCTGCTGCTCCCTGGACATGAAATCTTCAATGGTCCATATATTCTCGACTGATCCGACGATAGTTGTTCCTCCTGCTGAGCCTTGGCGCTTTTCTTCCAGACTGGGAAGAATTTCAATTTCTCAAAGGCCTCGACCTTTGTTTCTCTTCTCTGCAAGCCTCACAACTTTGAATCCTCGCCTGCGCGTATGAATGCTACTCCTCCTTAGCTTTGTAGACTCTGAACTATCCCAAAGAGTCCTTTTTCTTTTGCAATCTTTGCAGCTATGGCTTCATGTGCTGAAAGCACTACTCCTCCTAAGCTTATCCTTTGAATCCTCAAGGGATTCTATGACTTTTGCACCTCTACAGAGTCCTTGCAAACAAAGGTGCTATCTATTCTGAGCTTCTCAAATACTCAGACCCCTAAAGGAAATAATTCCTTCTTCCTTCTCCCTCATATGGAGAAATATGATGCCCTCCTAGCACTCTATCTACTCAAGCAACCTTTTGCCGAGTCTTTCAGGGTGTTCAGCAACCCTGCAAAGATCCTTCTATGGACTCTTCTTCAATCACAGAACTCAATAGAGTTCCCTTCTTCTCAGTTCCTATCTGCACGTTGTCTCAATGCCCTCATGGCAAAGTGTCAAGAATCCTCAGATGATTCTGACTTCTTAAGAACTCATAGCAGAGTTCTTCTTCTATGCACTCCTTGCACTGGCTCAATGCCCACCTAGAAGAGATTCACGGAACTCAAAGAGAGTTTCTGTCTTCTTCTGAACTCACAACCAGTTTCCTCTATGCACTCCCTTACACCTGCTCAATGCCCACCTGGAAGAGCTTTACAGAAATCCTCAGAGATTCTATCTGCAACTGTGTTTCTTCAAAGCCTTGCCTCCTGAGGTGTTCAACAACCTCAAAGGTCTTCCTTCGAGTAAATGACTTCAGCTTCTGTGCCCACCTAACACGTCTTTGTCTAAATCCGTAGAGTTCAGAAGTGCATCTATGCATTGGTATTCAGAGACCACAGTACTCTGTCATGCCCTCCTGGCATGAAACTACAAAGAACCCTCTCAAGCTTGAAATCAACAACCTGGAAATGTACAATCACAACATACATTCATAGCATAAACATAAAACTCACAAAAATTCATTCAACACATAATACATGCAGGAAAAACTTCTTCTATTTGTATTAATGGTAAATGCCTGTTTTTACAAGGTGTTCTTGAGCTCAGGCTTTAACAGAGTCTCGGATCCTCTTCTGCTCTCTACTCGCAGACTCCCTACCACAAGATTACAATCAAAGATATTTTACATGAGGGGGATCTTCGAGTGCTTCCCTCCAACCTACCTACCCTATTCAATTACATTGAATGGGCTGCCCAGTCCAGAATTGGATCTAGATCTCAACCTTACAAACATTAAAGGCCTACCTACTCTAATGCCTACACAAAGGCATGACTTCATGTCTCAACAGCCTAAAAACATTCAATTACATTCAATTTCAAAATTGAAGACGAGGGATACACCTCTCTTCAGCCTTGAGTGCATGCACTAACGTGGCTGGCTGGCTGACGTGGAGAGATGCTCCTGCATCATCTCCTTGCTCCCCCATTACCTCCTCCACCTCTACCTCATCCCTTCCCCCTCAATGATTTATCGTTTGAATTTTGATGGTGCTTCTAAAGACAACCCATGACCTATCAATTTCTCAGGAACATGCAATAAGATCAATCTTACTATGGGGGAATATGTAATGAATAGTCCAATGATTGCTATACCCATGGGTGGTGTAGATGTTGTACTAGGAATCCAATGGTTAAAATNATCACCGGGAAACCCGGTAAGGTGATAAGCTCTAATGGCATGACAAAATTATTGAAAAAGGGGCATCAAGGAATTATTGCACAACTATTCTCACTAGATGTTCAAACATCTAAGCCATCTATTCCTCAATATCTCCAAGGGATCATTGATAAGAATTCCAAAGTATTTGACAACATTCCCAAAGGTCTTCCACCCACTCAAAATCATGATCATGAAATTCACCTAATTCTTGGGAGTGTTCCTCCTAACATCAGGCCATACAGATACCCTTACACACAGAAGAGTGAAATTGAGCACATGGTTGAAGAAATGTTAGAGGTTGGCATTATTAGACCTAGCCAAAGTTCTTACTTTGCATCAATGGTAATGGTATTCAAGAAATATAGCTCATGGTGTATGTGTCCAGATTATAGAGAGCTCAACAAGATCACTATTAAAGATAAGTTTCCCATTCCT
>JASDQU010197432.1:0-19498 GCA_032191745.1 Picea mariana | reverse complement strand
CGATTGAATCGCGATATCTCATATCGTGAAATCGGGGTTCCTGATGTCAATAATCTTTGTCATGTCCAACTCTCGATCCCCGATGCCTCTCCATTGACTGGAATCAACGGTCCAGATCAAAGCTTGATCTGACGGCTCAGATTGCATCGTGATTTCACATATCGCGAAATCGGGATTCTTGATGTCAAAATTCTTTGACATCTCCAACTCTCGATCCTCGAAACTCCGACATGGATAGGGATCAACGGTCCAGATTCAACCTCGGTCTGACGGCTCAGATTAAGTCGCGATTTCGCATATCGCGATTACGCCCGCTTCTCCTTGTTCTTTAAGGATCGTGCAGGTTCTCCTCGATCCAACGGTGGTCGGGTCCTGTGCTTGGATCTAACGTCTGAGATCTGTCCTCCTTTTCAGTGCGCTCTTCTTGTCTTCATTCAGATCTGATGACCCTCGTTCTTTTGGGAATTTTGAATGGATCCAACGATCAAAAATTCTTCTCAAGCTTTACGGGCCTTTGATCATTCGATCAACCTGAACTTCTCTTCCTGAATATCACTGTGCTGCTGATCATCGCTGCTGTACTCAAGCCATCATCACCATTGTACTTGCCATCAATGACAAGCATACGCTGCCTGTAAAACATGCCAACAATCCTCTGTACATTCTTCCTGTACCCATGCCACCTTCATTACTGTACTTGCCATCAATGACAAGCATATGCTACCTGTTAAACATTTTCCAACAGAGAGTAACTCCAAATAAAATATCAAGACTAATCATATGAACACAAATAACTGAGGCATTAATCAATTTAAATATCATTTAAACTTCCCTGCATTCGATTCCTGGTTCATCTTCCCATGATTGAGGCATTGTGTTCTACGAGGCTTCCAAAAAGGTACCATATCTTCATATTGAACAATGAAGACAATATGTTATGAATTTCTTAAATCCTATAACTATAAAGTCATATATCTTGGAAATACCTTTCCAACGGTATAAAGAACACATGAAATGGACACTCGAGTCAAATGTTATGGTCGATTTACGAAAGACATTTGTTTAGGTTTCAGAGGAGATAATGGGAACTCCTCTGATTTGCATCGAAGCAGTTGATGGGAACTCTTATGATTTGCATCAAAAGAGTTGATGGAAACTCCTCTTATTTTCATCAGAGGAGTTTATGGGAACTGCTCTGCTTTGTATCAGAGGTGTTTGAACTAACTACTCCAATATGTTTCAGAGGAATTTGAACTAACTCCTCTACTTTGTATTAGAGGAGTTTGAACTAACCATCTGCTTTGTATCAGAGGAGTTCATGGGAACTCCTCTGATGTATTTGGAGGATATTTCAATAACTTTAGGAGGAGTTCATGGGAACTCTTCTGATGTCAAATGGAAGATTTTTTATGAACTCTTACGGTATAAACCGAACTTGTTCCCGTCATCTCCTCTGGTACAAAGGAAGACAATTTGAAAGAATTTCTAAGTGTCCATTTACAAGCAAGAAATAACAAGAGCTTGAGTTCGAAATACCATAACTTTATTATATGACATCCGATTGAGGTGTCATTTTTTTCAACACAGAGAGCACAAAGAGATGCTTCTATTAATATAATTGAACATGTTAGTCAAGCATTTTAATGGATCCATTTTTTAATGATGGCCACAGTTAATGGGGATTGTTTGGTGGGAAATCCTTGGCGATCAATTTGGCACCTAGGATTTCGATTCCATTAGTTGCGTTGGAATCTTAATCGCATAATTCATACAACTATCCTATTTAAGGAGTGACAAATCCACTTTGACCAGTACCCAAAATTGTGAGCAAAGACATTTTTAAATGAAAGTTCAGACCTCGTTCTTGCTACTGCTTCGACATAATTCGATTCCATAAGTTCCTATTCCATCTATGCTATATAGGCTTTTCGTTCATCCATTGACACTGAGGTGATGTGTTAGTAGAATAGAATTATAAACCTGAAAAAAACAACCAATTGACATTTGAGGTGCTTAACACAGTTTTAGAGACGAGGTGACCAATTTTCCTTCAAGATACATTTCAAAGCCAGCGCAAGATCTACATATACTTCAATTAACTCATCTGATGATATATGACATGTTCATGCCATGGTTAGTCATAAAATCAAGAGGAACAAATAAAAAACTTGATGTGGTACATGAATGTGAGTGTTAGGTAGTTAGAGAGGTAGTGGGGGGGTCCAGAGGGACCATAGTGATAATAGTGGAGGTCATTCAATGTAAGGTGGGATAGGTTCACTATATCATTAAATAAAGCCCAATATGGTAGTTAGATATAATAAATGGGTAGTTAGATATAATAAATGTAAGATGACTTCTTCGAAGGTTCTCCTTCTAGAAGATTCCTCCTCTAGAATGTTCTTAGGTGATGGTAGTACTATATAAAGGGGTTCAAGCAATGGAATGGGATATGAAAAGAATTATTGTATTGTGAGTTGTAGCTCAACAGGAGGATTCCCCCTCGAAGAGGCAAGTGAACAAGAGAGGATCCCTTCCATAATAGGATCCATTGTATGGTGTTGCCCTACTTCACGGGTTTGGTAATAATAAAGTGTGGTTTCTTCTATCTTGCTTTGTGGATCTATTGTGTATTCAGTATTTTTGGTGATTATATTTGTAGATCTATTCAAGTTCTTAACAATTGGTATCAGAGCACTTTCCTTGGCCAAAGAAGGGAAGAAAATTTTTCTCTTTTTTGCAGAATTTTTCTAGGGAAGAAAAAAAGGGTGGTGCACTTCAGGTTCATATATGAAGATTTATGAGCTGAATTTGGAAAAAAAAATTGGGTATTTTAATTCCTCTCAGAAAAATACCAAATTTAAAAAAAAGATCATCTGAAACGGAGTCCGGCAAGTAAACTTATGAGCATTTTAAATTCAACAGTTTTTCAGGGTTTTTCCGAAAAAACCGTGAGTAATTTATTGTTATATTTTTTGGGTTTTCTTCGGGACGACGGCGGGACTGTAGAGTTCATAAATTTTCATAGGGTGCTCATATGGCTATTTCCTCTCAAACCCTCAAATAAATTCTACAAATTACTGAAGCATTCAAATCCCAATTGTATGACACATTGCATGACCTTGCAAATGGCCTCAATGATAGTTTTTGTAGTATTCAAGATTCATTGGATATCATGCAGGAGATATTTCTTATGGAAGACATCGGGGATGAATATACTCAAGAAATATATTCTTGGTATTATTTTGAGGTCGATTGTGATGATTGGTATATGGATAGTTGTCATTTCTGGGATGACAACCACTTCCGTGTTTTATTTGATGACTCTACTCCACCTTCTGTAGAGCACATCAATGTGACACATCAGGAGCTAGTTATGATGACCAGTTTCCAACATGCATATTCTACAACGGTATTGTTCCTTCCAGATTCAACTTTGACCCTTTCCCATTATGTGGATAGATATTCTTATTTGGATCTACATGATAGGTGTCAGTATTGGGAGCATCATTTTCAGTTGGTTATTGGGGGTCGATATCTTCCGTGTGGAGTTCACATGAGAAATTGGACATGGGACCTTGGTTTACAATGAAGGTTGGACTACTTTAGCATGGTGGCTTTCATTTCTCAATGGGACACTGGTTCTCTAGTCTACTTCAGCACTATGGTCCACACTTATCCATGGGACCCTGGTATATGGTATGGTTGTACATCAAGCATTGAGAACAACGCTTTCATAAGGGGGATGGAATGTTAGGTAGCTAGAGAGGTAATGGGGGGGCCCAGAGGGCCCATAGTGATAATAGTGGAGGCCATTCAATGTAAGGTAGACTAGGTCCACTATGGTAGTTAGATATAATAAATGGGTAGTTAGATATAATAAATGTAAGATGACTTCTTAGAAGGTTTTACTTCTAGAACATTCCTCCTCTAGACTATTCTTAGGTGATGGTAGAACTATATAAAGGGGTTCAAGCAATGTAATGGGATATGAAGAGAATTATTGTATTGTGAGTTGTAGCTCAATAGGAGGATGCCCCCTCGAAGAGACAAGTGAACATTAGAGGATTCCTTCCATAATAGGATCCATTGTATGGTGTTTCCCTACTTCAAGGGTTTGGTAATGAAAAAGTGTGTTTTCTTCTATCTTTCTCTGTGGATTTATTGTGTATTCAATATTTGTGGTGATTATATTTGTAGATCTATTCAAGTTCTTAACAGTGAGCTACTAGTGACACGAAAAAACTAGATTATGAATGTAGTCATGAAGTATGTTAGGCATGGTAGGCATTAGTCATCAATTATCCATTTAGGTGCAGAGAGCTTAGTCATCAGAAATGATATGAGATCAATTGATGGTGTAGCAAGAAGGATCTGAGCCAAGAGGAGGATAAGATATTCCTTACAACAAAGGTGGGACTTGCTGACATGGTCAGTGTTGGCGAGAGGAAGAAGATCATCGTCGATGTGCTCGGTGACGACGAGGGGTCGACATTCTTTTGTTGGTGAATTAGGGATGGAAGAGGGAAAATTATCAACAAGCAGTGCATCGGTGAGGGGGTATGAAACTCGTCGATATGCATTGTATCGAAGCTAAAGGGGAGAGTGTTGTTTATATGTGATGCATCGGTGCGACTAGAAGGAATTTAGCCGGTGAAAGATGTGTGCGTGACGAAGATAATCATGTGGAAACTTTTGATGTGTCAATGTGATCATGTGCACTTCGCTGAAGATAATAACATGTGTAGTGAGGTTTAGCGGATGCATGCTTGCGTGTAAGCCTAGTTCGAAGGGAGGTGTATTATGTATTGGCGAATAAATCACTAGTGCACCAATGTGGAGGTAGAATAAAGGATGCTTGCATCGGTATGCTATGTGTCAGTGTAGGAAGAGGGGACTCGTTGAAGTGTGGATCGTCGGGTAGCAGTGATCGGGAGAGGAACTGCAAATGATAAGGTGGGAGAGTGTGAGGAACACTCGGGATTAGTAATTTACACTAAAGAGAGAGAATGAGGGTCCTAGTAGGAAGAATTGGAGGGGGGCCCAATTTCTTGTCTTGGAGAGATGTTAAGACAAGAAAATTGGGAGGTTGTTGTGCACATGCAACACGTGTATCAACTCCTTAAGAAAGCATGAAACATGTATTAATGTTCGATTAAATCCATTTAATAATTTTTGGATTATGCGTTCAAGCAATAAGGAAACTCTTTGATTAACTCTAAAATCCTTAGCCAATGGGTTCAAGATAGCCAAAACTATGGATTGAAAATTAAAAATTGTGAAACTTGTACCATTATTAGCAGAACCGACATCTAAAACTAATGCACTACCATTTCCTCCTTAGTACCCAATAATATCGGAGTATGTCAATTACTTATCTCATTCTTTGATGAAGTTTGTGGGTATATTTTTAGTTGTGGTTTGAGGTGTTGTTATTGTGTATACCTTCCTACAAGACCCATTTAGGATCTAAGGCCCAAGTTTCATGTACTGACCATTTCCAAGACCTTGGGATTAGGAGCTAGTGCTTAAAAGATCAAAATGACAACCATAACCCCACTTGGAGGTGAAGGATCCTATCAAAATGTCTTGTATGGTGGTTGGAGGTATCAGTATTGTCCTTGGGTGCCTAAAAGAACTGTTTAGGGAACAAGGCCCGTGTTTCCTCCCCTAACCACATCCACGACATTGAGATTCATAACTAGTGCTCAAAATACTCAAACGATGTATATATACCCACTTAGAGAGTAAGGATATCCTCATGAAATCTTGTGTGATGTTTAGAAGTTTCATTACTATCTTTGGATGCATAAAAGACTCAATTAGGCTCAAAGGCTCAAATTTCCTCCCTCAACCCTATCTATGGCTTCGAGACACCTACTTAGTGCTTAAAACATTCAAGTGGTGCCTATATCCCACTCAAAGACCAAGAATATCCTCAAGAAGTCTTATATGGTGATTCAAGGTGTCATTATTTTCCTTGGGTGCCTAGGAGCCTTATTTAAGTCCTAAGGATGAATTTTACTTCCTCAACCATGTCTAGGGCCTCAAGAAACCTATGTCATACTAAAAATATCCACGTGGTTCCCAATCCCCACTCAAAGTCCAAGGATACCCTTGTGAGGTTATTTGTTGTGGTTTGAGGCATTGTTAATGTCCTTAGATGTTTAAAATCATAATTTATGGCATAAGGCCCACATTTCCTCCCCCAACCACATCGAGGACCTTGAGACACCTATATAGTACTAAAAAACATCAGTGGTTCCCATATATCCACTTGGAGACCAATGATAACCTTAGGATAACACATGTAGTGGTTTGAAGCATCATTAATGTCCTTGGATTTCTAGAAGCATCATTTAGGGCCTATGCCTTGGATTTTCTCCATTCAGAGGATAAGGATCCCCTTATGAGGTCTTGTGTTGTGGTTTGAGGTGTTGTTCTTACCCTTAGATACCTAGAAGCATTTTTTAAGACCCAAGGCCTAGGTGTCCTTCCTTGATAATGTCTAGGGCCTTGAGACTAGTAGTGAGTGATAAAAACATACAAATGGTATCCATATCCCCACTCAGCGGAAAATGATACCCTTAAGAAGTCTTATGTAGTGATTCGATGTATCAATACTATCCTTGGATGTTTAGAATCCACATTTAGGGTTTAAACCATAGTTTTCCTCCCTTTACCATTTCTAGGATCTCAAGACCCATACTCGGTGCTCAAAACAACCAAATGGTGCCCATATCCCCACTCAGAAGGATACCTTTAGAAGGTCTTGTGTTTTTCTTTTAGGTGTTGTAACTATCCCCAAATTCCTAGAAACCTCTTTTAGGGCCTAAGCTTTGGTTTTCCTCCCTTAACTAAGTCTAGGACCTCGATACCTAGTGCTCAAAACATCCAAATGGAACCCATATATCCCCTTATATGTGTTGTACCTTGATAGCCAAAACAAAAAGCTCATAGTTATATTGATAGAAATCCAATTGTCAAAAGAAACTAAAACAAAACCAAAGTATTGAAGTTTCAACAATAGGAAAACCTTTATTGATATTTTGAATAGGAAGCAATGTTTACTTGTCTCTATGAGGGGGAGAACTCCAATTGAGCGGAGAACCAATACAATATGAATCACTTGGCACCCAATCACATATCTTCTACTAGTATAAATAATTTCTATCTATCCCAAACCCTAACCACCTAGTGGGTTGTCATTAATGAAGCTCCGTGAACTACCTAGTGGACCTCTATTAATGAGGAAATCTTACATTATTAATTACACATTCTAACTACATAGTGGACCTTATTTAATAAATATGATCACTTACATTAAGTAACAACGTACTCCATTAACTAGGGGAGTTAGGGTGGGACCCTAGGAAGCCATCCCCCTTCAAAAATGGTGTTTTCCTCAAGGTTGGAGATGTGGAAATTGTAGTAGGATTGTGTACAATTCCAAAGTGTCATATCTGGGTTGCATATTCTTCCATTGTAATACTTTATTGATAATGTGTTTGTGTAGATGACTCTCTCTTTGTCTAAACTATCTCTATCCACAACCAATTAGAACTTTCTTCATCTAGCTCTAGGAGGATGTTTCAAACATAGAAATGTGGCCCTACCACTTTATTCAAGCATGACACATGAAATATAGGGTGGATCTTAGAGTGGGTTGGGAGACTCAATTGGTAGGAAACATGTCTAATATATTTTAGTATTGATAGGGTCCATCAAACTTAAGTGTGAACTTTTGGTGGCTCTTCTCCTTAAGCGATATTTGTATATAGGGATGGAAATGAAGATACAATTAATCCCCTTCTTCAAAGTGACACTTTTATTGATGCTAATTGACCTATTGCTTCATTTTGTTATGATCCAATGCCAAATTATCCTTGAGTGTATGGAGAATGTCAGTGCACATGTTCATTGTTTTGTCCACATATTAAACCTTGTATATGCCTGGTAAGTACAAGATACTAACGAGGATTTTTATTCATAGCCCACCTCATAGGATGTCATTAAAACCATTATTGTTGTCTTTTTGAGGAACAACATCTCAAATAGGTTTCTAGATAGTTATTACCATTTTTGTGTGACTTTCTGTTTGGGGATGATATGCCAAGTTAATTTTCAATTGGGTACCTTGTAGTTGAATCTACTCCTTTGAGAAATTGCAGGTGAATATAGGATCATGATTTGACACAATTGAATTAGTATGCCATGTAGTTTAAAAACATTATCCATGAAGACTTGTGCAACTATTGAGACCTTGAATGGGTGTTGTAAGGCATAAAAGTGAGCATATTTGGAAAGGTGGTTGACAACCACCTTGATAAACAATTTGTTTCCTATTTATATAGCTCCACAATAAAATCAAAGCAAATGTCAATGCAAATTATTGAAGGAATCAACAAAGGATACATTGCTCCTAAAGGCTTTCACGTTTCACCCTTGTTCCTTTACCATGTGGCATATTCTACCAGAAAGGTACATATGTCATTCTTCTCAGCAACCCAAAGATTGAATGATTAATCCATTCATATGTTTTCTAAATCCTTGAGTGGCCTATTGTGTAGATGGACATAATTTATCTAACACTCTTGATTTTAATGCAAAATTATATACCAAAAATATATTCTCTTTATACTGCAATGCATCATTCTACCAAGCATAACCCTTATGTATTTTTGGGTCTACATGTGGTTGTTGGAGAATTTGAATTATCTTGGCATTAAACAATCATTATTGATGTACCTTTGAGTCAATCTAATTCAGTATTGGTAAAGATAAAGAAAATAGGGATCCTTCATCCTCATACTTCCAAGATAAAGCATCAATCACCACACTCTCCTTGCTCTTCTTGTAGATGATGTCACAATCATAGCCTAACAATTTGGTGATCCACTTTTGCTACTTTGGTGAAGACAAACTCTACTCCAACAAGTGTTTCAATCTACATTAGTTTTATTTTAATCTAGAAATGATGCCCAATTAGGTAAGGGCACCACGTATTAGTTGCATAAAGAATAACCATCATTTCATTTTCATAGGTCGATTTTCCCAAATTTTTATCACATAGTTGTTTATTGGTGAATGCCAATGGGAATCCCTCTTGCATTAACAATGCCCCAATACCTTTATCTAATGCATCACATTCCAAGATGAAAGTATTAGTGAAATTCAACATGGCTAGGATGGGAGTAGTACACATAACTTATTTTAAATCATGAAAGGTGTATTCTACTACATCATTCTATCTGAATAATTTTTTCATGAGCATGGTGGTGTGGGGAACTACAATGTTACCATGGTTCTACACGAAATGTTTGTAGTAACTAGAGAGGCCAAAGAATCCATACAAAACTTTTGAGAGTCTTAGGGCACCACCAAGCTTTCCTTGTCTTGATTATCTTAGGATTACACATACTCCTTCCCCACTAACAATGTGACCCAAATATTCCACTTCTAAGGAGCCAAAAGAACATTTGGAAAGTTTGTTGAACAAATGGTGATTATAGAGGACTTGTAAGCCCCAATCCATATGTGCCACATGTGTCTCTTAAATTTTGTTGTAGATCAAGATATCATCAAAGAAGACAAGGACATAATAGAGTGGAAAGGGTTAAAATATTTTTTTCATGAGGCTTTGAAAGGTGGATGGTGCATTGCTAAGACCAAGGGGTGTCCCTAGGAACTCGTAATGTCCTACATGTCTACAAAAAGCAGTTTTACAAATATCATCTTCCTTCATTCTAATTTGGTGATAACTTGAATGAAGAAATAGGCTTTGTGTAGCTCATCCAAGAGATCATCAATGAATGGAATGGGACATTTATCTTTGACTGCCAATTTTAAGAGAACAAAAATAAGGACACATGCACCTAGCACCTTCTTTTTTTAGAATCGTGACCACTGGAAAGGGGTAGTTTGGTACTAGGATGGATCACTCCTACTTCCAACATGATGATATTTTCTATCTCATTTTTTAGTGCAAAAGGATGGTGATATAGGTGCACATTAGGCAGTTGGATGCCTCGAATTAGTGGGATGCTATGATCATGCTCACCACATGAGTGTGGTAGTTCATGGCATAGTTCAAAGACCTACTAATGTTCGTCCAAAACCAATTGTAAGTTAGGATAAACTGATTGGGAAGTATCCTTTAGGACTTGGATGGCATTGAATTGTGCAATAATGCCCTGAATGACCCCTCTTCAAGAGATTTTGCATATAGAGAGAATTGATGTTTTTTGAAGAGCCCATTTTAAGACGTTTGAGAGTGTAGCAATGCCTATCCTTTTCAAAGCTCCTTTATAACCCCAATAAATCCATAGTAATGAGATTCAATGTTCTTGACCATTATCCAAAATGTTATCATATCCACCCATTTCCATGGCAAACATGTGAGTTTTTAGGAAATAGTCACCCAGTTGGAGTTTCACATTATCACACTTGTCATCATATTCCATAGATTCCCCATTTGTTATCATGATTTCAAAGTTGTTACCAACAAGGATATACCAATTTGCATGTTATGTGATGTTTGGAAACCTTTATCTATGGGATAAGGATGCACTCAATATTTTACATATGATAAAACAAATATTGCTTGGTCAAAGGTGGTGGGACCTACCTCATCAAGCCACAGAAGATAAACAATCAAATAGGTTTTGGCAAGAAGCTAATCATAACATCTAGATGAATACCTTCAAATAAATAAGATGTGGAAGAGGACATGGAGAAAAGGTTGGGAGTTATGTGCTTTCACCTTCTTCGTATTTGAGTGTTTGTGGTACTCAAAAACTTCAAAAACGGGGAAGTGTGATCATAACAAATCAAAGAGCCAAGTCAACTAGAGAGGATTAATTGAGTGTTTGTGGCATTCAAAAACTTCAAAAACAGGGAAGTGTGATCATAACAAATCAAAGAGCCAAGTCAACTAGAGAAAATAAGAATACAAAATTGGCTAAATATAGATGGGTTAAAAAAAAACTACTTTATTTAAGTCTTCTACTTTTTGACATTTTTTACACTAATTGAACCAAAATCACAATTTTTTATTATTTAAATTACATTTATATCATCTAAAAATATTATTATAAATACATTCTCCCATAAAATACAATCCTAAACTTATCTCTTTTATAGCTCCTCGAAATGTTAACTTATGCACATGGCCTACATGCAAACGTAACTTACAGGAAAACATATTATTCTTTGACCGACCAGATGAACTTTAAGTACCATAATAAGTTACCAGATGGACGTAGTTACGTAGGGAATGAAACTTCTGACACATTTGCGACACTCGCTTTTTGAAATTGACTCATTGTTTTGTCCTTCACGTTTTGCGGCGTCAGATGACCTTTCGAATGATAAATCATACACAGGCAGACGGCAGACGGATAATGATAAATCATACACAGCAGACGGCATCCAGATAAAATCTAATATTGTATGGGGTTGGCATGGCGGCTGGGTAGATCTCATACACAAGGCAGACGGCATCCAGATAAAATATAATATTGTATGGTGAAGGCTTGGCGCCTGGGTAGATCTCACAAATGGGTTGGTATTTGGAAACAGTTTCACGGTCAATTTGATGGTTTTGACCTGAGAAAACATATTTCATTGTTATTTTTTTATAATTGATAATTATAATAGTAAAAATTTAACTTGCATTTGATAATTAAAAAGTGTGATATTGGATAATTTAACAATAAAATGTTATGAGTCTGCAGATGCAGGAGGGATGGAATTTGACAAGGGATGGAATTTGATTGGTAAATTCTGTCATGGAAATCAAATATAAATCAAATATAGTTAAAAGTTTTGGATAATCGTAAACATTTTTCTTTAAAACTGTGAAAAAAGATAATAGAATTTTGAAAACTTTAGAATTTAAGTCATTGTTTCATTTTGAAATTCTTATTCTGATCTTCAATCAGATTTAATCACAAATTAAACAGATATTTGAATATAATTGTAATAAAAAAATATTTAGGTTTTTTGGCCTAAATTCAGCCATGTAAAAATGGACAAAATCTATATTTTTTTGTTGTTTAAATTGCATTTCTAGATGCATAAATAGATTCAATAGACTAAAAAACCCTAAAACACACAAAATCAAACTAAAAAATCCCCTTAAAAAACCAAAAAAATTTAGACTAAACTATAAATATTATAATTCAAAATAGCCATAAATGTTATTTATTCATCTTAATATGAATGTTATTCTTAACTTTTTGAATGACTTAATCATTAAGTAATGAAAATAAGTTTACAAATTTAAATATTTTGAAAATTAAAAAAATATAATATAATTTTTTTTATTAGGCCTAAAGGTGTACACCTATTGACAATGGGCACATTTAATAGGTTTTTAGTTCTTAATAAGTTTTCTATGGATGAGATTAAATATGCCTAGAATATTCTTAGTCGTCACAATAAATGAATGGCTCTGATTTCATCCATTAACTTCCCAGCTGTTATAAAGACATCCGTTTATATGTTTACTTTTTAACATTTACCTAATCGTGTTTAAAAATTACTGTATTCACCAACTTATTGCCACGTCTACCTGATTAAAAAATATAAACAGATTTTCGTGGGCCTGGCATTTTTACTATATTAATTAGGGGTTTTTTAACTAAACGAGAAGTTTAACAGCCCCACCTTTCCACGTTCACCAACGCGAGTTAACGGCTGTGCTAGTATAAATATACTTAAAATTCAATATTGAATTTGCCAGTTTTAAAATAATTTTCTCCATTCAAATTTTTCCAACTGTAATTTCCAACGAGATCTCAACCAAACCTAACTCGTTTTTTTTTCTTCTATTTAACTAAATTTACCTGCAATAAACCAACTTCCCGACCAGATCCCAACGGAACCTATGGTTTTTTTTGACTGATTTACCTGGAATACACCTACCTTCCATTTCCTCGAGATTTGTACCTCTTATTTTCTCCAAATCTTAGAGCAATTGTTTGTCGGATAGCTATTAATGGGAAACTTTTGACCAGATAAACTTGTACTACGGATTGTAAGTTGTAACGCTCATTCTTGTATTAAATTTCTGTCCCATGTCGATAATGCGGACCTCTTGTATGGATAAACGTGACATTCTACAGATACACAGAATAAACGTGACCATGTTCTTCTATATTCATATTCGTATTCAATCGATTCCATATTCAATCGATAAGAGATAGAGATAACACGTCTGCAATTCTAAAGTATGCTTCCAATCTGAATAGTGGACATTTATCAGGTCTTATCCAACGCCTATAAATAAAAGCACGCCTGTGGAAGCTTCACAAGCACTGAATTAAGCAGCGAGATTTGCAGAGATTTTAATATCAACGCAAAATCAGATGGAGAATATCAGATGTTTTTCCACTGTGCTTTTACTGTGTTTTTGGGTATTTTGGACATTGCAATGTAAAGTGGATGCACGTACAAGTGTTAGCTATGATGGCAGAGCTTTGCTGATCAATGGACAGCGCAGGGTCTTAATCTCTGGATCCATACATTACCCACGAAGCACTCCAGAGGTTTGTAATGTATTGGGTTTGATTTTCGTTATATATTTGTCATTGTTAACTGTACACTTAAATTTGGTTGCCTGTTATTAAACAGATGTGGCCAGATCTTATTGCCAAGGCTAAGGATGGGGGAATCGATGTTATTGAGACCTATGTCTTTTGGAATGGGCACGAGCCTGAGAAACGCCAGGTAATAACCATTTTAAATCTTTATAAAGTTTTTCATATAGTATTTTCAGATTGAACTATTCATTGTTGATCAATTTATGGTGGCCCATAATTTTATTGCAGTATAATTTTGGAGGAAGATTCGACTTGGTGAGGTTTTTGAAGACAGTGCAAGAAGCAGGCCTTTATGCTCACCTCCGAATAGGACCTTATGCTTGTGCAGAGTGGAATTATGGGTATGTGTATATACAGTTTTTTAACTTATAGTAATATACTAGCACAGCTGCAAACTAGTGGTTGGTGAATATCCAGAAAATAAAATTCACTCTTGTATATGGCATCTCTTCACTTTCTGTAATAAAATCTTAACTTTTATTAATCACTCAGAGTTGATAATCAGTTAGCCATCATAGTAATTTTTAAATATGATTAAGTAAAAGTAAAAAAATAAACATGTACACTGATGCCTTTATAATAGTGAGGAAGTTAGTGGTTGAAATCACAACCATTGATTTATTGGGACAACTAAAAATATTCCATCAATATTTAATCTTGTCTATACAAAACTGATTAAACATTAAAAACTATTAAATATGCCCATTAACAATAAGTACAAGCCTTTCCACTTAATTATAATATATTGAATAGAAATTATATTAAAAAAATCCATAGTAGTAATCTTCATATTTTCAATATTTCCCAACCAAATTCATCCATCATCTAGTAGTGGATTTTCTGAACATTTCTGAAACCACTCTCTTCACAACAATCCTATTATTTTGTATTTTGTCGCAGATTACCAACTACAAGGCTGGCCAATCCCTCATCTAGTAGTGGATTTTCTGAACATTTATGAAACCACTCTCTTCACAACGATCATATTATTTTGTATTTTGTCATAGATTACCAACTACAAGGCTGGCCAATCCCTCATCTAGTAGTGGATTTTCTGAACATTTTAATAACCACTCTCTTCACAACGATCATATTATTTTCTATTTTATCATAGATTACCAACTACAAGGCTGGCCCTGGAATTTTCTGAACATTTCTAATAACCACTCTCACCACAGCGATCATATTATTTTATTATAGATTACCAGCTACAAGGCTGGCCATGGATTTGTTTTTCAAGTCATGGAATTTTCTGAACATTTCTAATAACCACTCTCACCACAACGATCATATTATTTTGTATTTTATTATAGATTACCAGCTACAGGGCTGGCCATGGAATTGTTTTTCATCCAGAAATTCTGGAAAGAGGACTGCTTCCGGATTAGTGTTATAAGGATTGCCCGTTAGACCTGCGTGGATTCCTGTTGACAATAAACCTTCAGGCTGCCCAAACATAACTTTGTTCTTCATAAAATAGGCAAAGATAATATATGATTTTATTGATAAACTTTACTTTGTTCTTCAGACAAATGCAAATATATTCAGTTTATAGCGCTCTGTTGACAATAAACAGAAGAACAAATGCAAATATATTCAGTTTATAGCCTTATGTTGACAATAAACTTTTAGAATAATCAAACTTAATTTTGTTGCTTTTAAAAATGTAAATATATTTATTTTTAAATATAATATATAACTTTCTTTATTAACTAAATATCTCAACATCACCCATTTCGTATTGTAGTTGGTTTTCGTGTGTTGAAAGCAATTACGTCTAATTTCACATGATATCTAACTTTTTGATTAAAAAATACCTCAACATCACCCATCTTGTCCTTGCATTTTGTTTAAAAAGCCAAATTTATTTTTACTTACCACCAAAGGAGATTTTGTAAGATTTATGTTATGGAGTAAGAGTTTAAAAAACTGTAAAAATTTGTTTGCTAACTTGTTTGTTGCTCACCTTTGTCCTTATTAGTAACAGTTTGTATTTAATTATGAATAAGTTATGCTTTGTCTTTATTAGTAACAGTTTGTGTTTAATTTTGAATAACTTAGGTAAGATTCTTGCTTTAAAGTTTACTATGTAGTTGTCTAGAGAGTCAATTCAATGAGCTAATCAATTATTTAAATCTTGTTTTATTGAGTTTTTTAAGTTAAGTTTTAATAACTTTTCTTTCTTTCATATTTATTTATGGAGATTATGTAAGATTTATGCTTTAAAGTTTACTATGTAATTGTTTAGAGAGTCAATTCAATGAGCTAATCAACTATTCAAATCTTGTTTTATTGAGTTTTTTTAAGTTAAGTTTCAATAACTTTTCTTTTTTTCATATTTATTTATGGAGATTATGTAAGAATAGTGCTTTATAGTTTACTATGTAGTTGTTTAGAGAGTCAATTCAATGAGCTAATCAACTGTTCAAATCTTGTTTTATTGAACTTTTAAAGTTAAGTTTTAATAACTTTTCTATCATATTTATTTATGGAGATTATGTGTAACTGAAAACTTTGAAATGTTATGACTTTGTAGAGGCTTTCCCGTTTGGTTGCATGCCATACCAGGTATTTCTATGAGAACAGAGAATGAACCTTTCAAGGTAATTTTAGTTTGTATTTTTTTAAGTAATATTTATTAATTTAATTAGTTGAATGAATAAATATTAAAAAAAAAAAAAAAAAACTTTATATTTAATTATTTTTCTTTAAAAAGTGTACTTAAAAATTGATTTTTATAAAAAATTTAGTTAATAATTTTTTATTTATAAAATAAAATTGATTAAATTTTTTTAAAATTAAAAATTTGAATTTGAGAAGACAACTTAATGTTTATTTTTTAACATTCTATTATGAGATGCAAAATTTTATAGAAAATATATGGAAATATAAAAGCTTAAAACTTGTTACAGGGCAAGTTGGGCTCATTATCTTAACAGTGAGGATTGTGTTTACTTTTTAAACATAATGCTAATTGATTTGAATGTTTTCTGTAGTATGAGATGCAAACCTTTACAACAAAGATAGTAGATATGATGAAGGAAACAAACCTTTTTGCATGGCAAGGTGGACCTATTATCTTGACACAGGTAAGTTGTCTGGTTATTTACATTGTTCCATGTATAATGAACTATGTCTTTTTATTTTTATTCATTGTTGTGTGCAGATAGAGAATGAGTATGAACAAGTGGAACAGTATTATGGAGAGAAAGGAAAGTCATATGTAAATTGGGCGGTAAACATGGCATTATCATTAAATACAAATATTCCATGGGTGATGTGTAAACAAACTGATGCTCCAGGTCCAATTGTGAGTATAGAGATATATATAGCTCTGTGCATTAAGAGAAGTCTCGCTTTCCACTTAAATTTTATCTCTCTTTAGCAAGATGCTGTAATCTCGGGCTCATACTGATATATGGGCTCATACTGATATATGAATCAATTCTTCTGTAGATCAATACCTGCAACGATTTCTACTGTGACTATTTCCAACCTAATTCTCCTAGAAAGCCAAAGATGTGGACTGAGAACTGGGCTGGATGGTAATGCTTTTAATCACTATCATAACCATTATAATGTGTGTTTTTTTATTTTTTCACGTACATATCAGGAGTTCAGTCAGTATAATTTTCATTATATCACAATGATCAAATTATAATAAGAACATTATCATAAAAACAAAAGGAGTCAAACGATTCTTTCAGGTAGTTCTCCCAATTCTACAGAAAAGGGTATGGCTAGTACTCTTATTTAAGAAGAGATTGTGGATCAGGAACCCATAGGGAAACTTGCAAAGATTAAAGAAGAGATAGCAAGACTGGAGGGCCGTCAGATGACTGCTGTACAGAGAAGAACGAAAGTGATCATCAGTCCTTTTATCATAAATTTCCTCTGCAAATAAGATTTACATAGAAGTTAAGAGTAAGCATAGATTGAACAACGAAGAGAGACTTTCCATGTTCTTAGGGTAGAGTTTCCAGATGGGATTTAGCACCACACCATGTTCAAAGGATTTAAACATGAAAATGTGTTTCATTTTGGAGTATAAGTGCTAAACTGGAGGGGAGGGAAGGTATGTATATCACAACAACCATTGTTGTGTCAAAATTCTTTGTTTTACAAAGAAGATGATCTCATACATAGAGATAGTCATTCCTTATTTTACAAACAAGATGATCTCATATGATTTAGTGGCTAATTAAACCATCATACATCGATTTAGTGGCTAACTAAATCATAAACCTAAATGATATGATTATCATCTATTTAGTGTGGCTAACTAAATCATAAACCTAAATGATATGATTATCATCATTAAATGAGATGATTCTCATAATTTAATTTGGTCGTGATATAAATTTCCTCTGTTTATAATAACTCTGTTTATATTACAGGTTTCAGACATTCGGAGGGAGGACCCCTCACAGGCCTGCTGAGGATGTTGCCTTCGCAGTAGCCCGATTTTTCCAGAGAGGAGGGACATTTCAGAACTATTACATGGTGGATTCTCGTCTTCTTTCATCTTGAGCTCGAGCTCATCTGCAATTATATTTATGTTATTAAAATGTGAACCATTACCTTAATGGTTTTTATGTTGCAGTATCATGGAGGCACAAACTTCGGCCGGACAAGCGGAGGTCCATTCATTACCACCAGTTATGACTACGATGCGCCTATTGACGAATATGGTATGCAAGAGTTGCCCATGCCAAACTTTTTCCTGCAGTGAAAGAGTGTGGGGACTGGGTTTTCTTTAAGGGTTACACACATGAAATTCTGTGCACCTGGATTGTATAACCGCTTCAATTATCCTTCCACAATCAGAAAGCTAGGAACCATTCTATTTGAAAAAATTTCCTTTATTTAGAACAATATGGTACAATGCAATTCAGAATATGGTACTCTGCAATTCAGAGACTTGGTTCAAAATGTGTAAGTCCTGAGTGACCTTCACTGTAAATGTGCCCTTCAAACCCCTGCAGCTTAGCTAAAGAAATTCTATAAAAAGTCATTTTCAAAACTAAAAACAAATAAAATATATATCTATGTGTAATCGTGGTACTCTGTAATCCTTACAGGGAATATAAGGCAGCCGAAGTGGGGGCATCTGAAAGAGTTGCACAAAGCGATAAAACTATGTGAACCTGCTCTAATCTATGGAGACGTGAATATCATTTCACTGGGCAAAGGCCTTGAGGTTTGTCCTTCAATTGAAGAATTTTTCTGTAAGAAGTTCCTAATAATGATACATAATTCCATTGCATATAAGCGCTTATTTCTTGCAAGGGAGTGCCATTCGGAAACTAATCACTAACTGTTAGGCATCAAACTTGCGCTGAATATGCAGGCAACGGTATATTCTGTAAAGAATTCTGGTGTATGTGCTGCCTTTCTCAGCAACGTCCACAGTAAGCAGGATGCAACCGTGCAATTCAGTGGAGCATCTTATAATCTACCTGCTTGGTCTGTCAGTGTCTTGCCCGACTGCAAAAATGTGGTCTATAACACTGCAAAGGTTAGTGATATTTTCTATTGATTATCATCAGAATAGCTGAGGTGACGATGAAAGTTGTAGGATTATATAGGACCGCTAATCAGATGTGTATATAATGTTACAGATTAGTACACAGACTTCTCTAATGGGAATGGAGCTGGTCAGCATGGAGTCCCTTCATTCTGTTGCAACATCAAGTGGAGATACAGGAAAAATATCTGTAAACTGGTCATGGCACAAAGAAGATGTTGGAATATGGGGACAAGACAAATTCTCTGCCCGGGGCTTGTTAGAGCAGCTAAGCACAGTTTTAGATAAAAGTGATTATCTATGGTATACAATCAGGTATTAAGAACCTGTGATTAACTTCTGCATTTGAGACAAAAGGGGGATTATG
>JASDQU010197429.1:22590-33845 GCA_032191745.1 Picea mariana | reverse complement strand
TATTGTACAATTTAATTACATAAAATTATTAAAAGATGTAATTAAATTGTACAATATCAATATTTAATATTAATAATTTAGTATTTGAAAATAATGTTTTTAGATAATGTTAGATAGTTGATAGGGATGACCATCCATAAACAATCACAGTCTTGAGCCCGCCAGTCCTGGAGTTCGTCTGTCAGTTTGTATATCGCGGAACTTCAAATGTTGTTTGGAAGACACGGAACAATAGAAGTGCAATGTTGAGCCAGCCAGCCCACAGGTCCGCTTGTCAATTTGTATATCGTGGAACTCTGGGTGCTATTTGTAGGGCACGGAACAATAGAGGCCCAATTTTGAGCCCGCCAGCCCGAGAACCCCAGATCCAAAAATTGGCTAAGTATGGAATGAGGCATACGTACATGCTCTATAAAATCTCATGTCCATACTTTATATAAGTACATATTTAGTATGTATTACTCATTTCTCAAAAAAATTCTAGGTGCGGAAGTTGGCGGATACACATGTTCAGATTTCCACTTACTTTTATATCACCAGCCCGACCGACCACTTCCTCGTTTCATATTGTACAAAAAAATTGGAACATAAGTTTCTGAATACGCGGGTTTTTCTTTTAAATAAGATATTTAACATCCTTTAATAATTTTATGTAATTAAATTGTACAATATCAATATTTAATATTAATATTTTCGTATTGAAAATAATATTTTTAGATAGTGTTAGATAGTTGATAGGGATCACCATCTGTAAACAATCGCAATCTTGAGCCCGCTAGCCCTGGAGTCTGTCTGTCAATTTGTATATCGCGGAACTCTGAGTGTTGTTTGGAGGACAAAGAACAATAAAAGTGAAATACTTAGCCAGCTAGCCCGCAAGTCCGCCTATCAATTTGTATATCGCGGAACTGTTGCGTGCTATTTGTAGGACACGAAACAATAGAGGCCCGATTTTGAGCCCACCAGCCCGAGAACCTGCGATCCAAAAAGTGGCTAAGTACAGAATGCGGGATCTGTATATGCTCTATAAAATCTCATGTCCATACTTTATAAAAGTACATATTTAGTATGTATTACTCATTTTTCGGAAAATTTCTTGGTGCAGAAGTTGGTGGATTCACATCTTCAGATTTCAGTTACTTTTATATCACCAGCCTGACCGACCGCTTCTCCATTTCATATTGTACAAACTTTTTTGTCTAATTAAATTGTACAATATCAATATTTAATATTAATAAGTTAGTATTGAAAATAATGTTAGATAGTTGATAGGGATTACCATCCGTAAACAATCGCAATCTTGAGCCCTCCAGCCCTGGAGTCTGTCTGTCAATTTGTATATCGCAGAACTTCGAGTGTTGTTTGGAGGAAACAGAACAATAGAAGTGCAATGTTGAGCCAGCCAGCCCGCGGGTCCGCTTGTCAATTTGTATATTACGGAATTCTAGGTGCTATTTGTAGGGCACAGAACAATAGAGGCCCAATTTTGAGCCCGCCAACTCGAGAACCCACGATCCAAAAAGTGGCTAAGTATGGAATGCAGGATCCGTACATGCTCTATAAAATCTCATGTCCATACTTTATAGAAGTACATATTTAGTCTGTATTACTCATTTTTCGGAAAATTTCTAGGTGCGGAAGTTGGCGGATTCACGTCCTTAGATTTCACTTACTGTTATATCACCAGCCCGACCAACCGATTCCATGTTTCATATTGTACAAAAATTTTGGCTCGCGGTTTTTCGAATAGGCGGGTTCAATATTGCGTTTCCATTGTTCCACCGCCTGCAAACATCACACTAACTTCCGCGATCTACAAATTAGCAAACAAATTGAAATAAAAGAATATATACTATGCGAAGTCTAATGGAACAATCATATGAACGAGAGGACATTAAAATTCAAATTCGTCGTTGTTATACTTGCGGTGAAGCTAACAGTACAAAAACTTTACTTAAAACATCCAAAAAATGATTTTCTTCTAACTTTTCGACGCTTCTCTTATACAAACAGATCCTGGAAAATATAAACATCTCTCGTTGTATCTATTCCTTGATCGAAGAACCTATTAACATGTTTAATGCACTCCATATTTACTGTTAAGACCATCAATGGTGCTTTCTTACAACAATTCTCGCTTCCAAAAATTGCCACCCGCTTTCTCTTTTACCCTCTGCTTTCCCTTTCTTTACTAACTCATTTTTCAGAAACTGTCTAGGTGCGGGATTTGGCGGATTCACGTCTTCATATTTTCATTGTTACTTTTATATCACCAACTCGACCGACCGCTTCCCCGTTTCATATTGAACAAACTTTTTGAATCGCAGGTTCCCGCATAGGCGGGTTCAACATTGCGTTTCCATTGTTCTGTCGCCTACAAATAGCACCTGGACTTCCGCGATTTACAAATTAGCAAACAAATTCCCCTCCATCTTGTATGCTTTCGCTTTCTGTTTACTTGGTCCTTTTTCCAAATGTCTCTTGCTTTTATATACAACACCCGAAGTTCAACAATATACAAATTTCCCTCTCAACATTGCGCTTCCGTTGTTCCTCTACGCACAAACAACACCCAGAATTCCGCAATATACAAATTGACGGCCGATATTTGTCACTGAGATGCAATATGACCATTGGCCCCTCACGTCTCCTGGGTATATCTTCTGACCCTTTTTTTGTAATGCGCCCAACCGCTTTCCATATTTGGGCATTTCTTGGAATCTGTTTCGCGGGTTGGCGGGTGGACGAAATGTGCAATGCTTGGTCACTCTTCGCCATCACCGCTACCTTAGTACTTATTTCCATATATGCAATTATTAATCTTTAATGATAGTATTTCATCCTGCAGGAATCGTTAAGATTGTCATTAATGTTCGGAAGGCCGGAGAAGATTTGTCATTACTATGAATTAAACCAAGATTTGTGGAGTTGAGTGTTATCCTTTCCAAGTATTCATTTCAAACATGATGCAATCTATTTCGTGCATCGACCAGTTGGCGCCTTTAAGAAATATCTAATTCTTAATCTCTCTTCGTTGTCACCGCCACCTTCGCACTTTTTTCTAAATATGCAATTAGTGAGCTTTAATGGTAACAACTCATTACGCATGAACCCTGGATATTGTCATTGATCAGTGAAAGGCTCGAGGAGATCTTCCATTGATACGCATTAAACCATAATTTGTATAGGGTTATATTATCCCTTCTCATTTTTCATTTCAAACATCGTCTGGAGCAAATGGAAATTCTTGTTAAATTGTGGCAACAATTATGTCTAGATACATTAAACACATTCGGGCATGATGTCCATAGGTTCCAGTATTCCAGGGAATATTCTTACTACTCATCTCCCTCCGCGCAGGAGCAAAAAAGGAGATGGTCCCTTGGTAGACCGAGAGATATATTTCAAGCCAAAGAATTCCAAGGTAACCCTGCCTACTCAGAGAGCCTGCCCAGTTGCATTGATGACCGATGCAGAGGTTGATGTCATGGATTCTGAGTTGGAAGAAGATGATCTCATGGGCGATGATACGACAATGGATTATGGCAATGCATAGACTGTTCCCAATCCTGCGCCCAAATTGAAATCAACCATAATGGAACTTCCCGGCTCAATGATGGCAGTCCTGACAACACCAAAAGAAGGGGTTTCAGAAAAGAAACCGATGATGAACCCAATAGCTGCTTTGCAGCTCGAAAGTAGGAATTCCAGAGGTCCAAATTAGTTTGTTCTAGGCGAAAGACTTTCACTATAAGGAAATGATATGTTGATGCTCCTAGAGATATATTTCAAGCGAAAAAAATATTCAATTGCAGGACTACTATCTTGTTCTCCACTGGTGCAAGGCATATTTCTACTAGTCATCTCCTTCCACCCAGAATGGACTAATTTGGGCCTCTGAAATTGCATGTGCAACCTGTGTCCTTGGATTTTTTTTTACTATGCAAAGGCGGTTTCTAGGTGTGTCCTAACTTTCAGTTAAGGGCTATTCCATTTGCCCTGCAATGTTTTTCATCTTCTTCCTCGTGGGAAGCTTCTGAGAACTATCAATTTTACCACAGGATGATCCATCGAGGAGAAAACTGCAAGGATCCTGCATATTGCAGATCCTGTGCATGTGTTTGTGGCAGATACGTTCAATGTTTTGGCCCAAAGAACTGGGTCCAAATTCTAAGGATAGATGTACAATACTCGGAGTTTTTTTTTTTTTAATGGATTTGCTATTAAAAAATTTTGCCTTAGAGTCTTCGTTGATGCTTCTTTTCTAGATTTAACGCCTCTTCTCATTGGCATAGTTCAGTGGTCTCGTAGTTCTTCGATATTGTATTTACTTAGGTGATTTGTTCTAAGATGGAGCATCTAACAATTATATGACAATGTATTGTGTCGATCCACCAGGATTTTATGCAAACAAAAAATGGACTACACACAGTTTCAAACCAACGTTCAATTCTATTCGCAATGCAGATAGAACATAGCAATACCAAATTACAATGTTGTAGCAAAATCATCATTCTTGTTTCTAGACATGCAATTATTAAGCTTTAATGCTAACAACCCATAATG
Organism: Picea mariana; assembly: GCA_032191745.1. Taxonomy (NCBI): domain Eukaryota; kingdom Viridiplantae; phylum Streptophyta; class Pinopsida; order Pinales; family Pinaceae; genus Picea; species Picea mariana. The sequence goes on along the minus strand of JASDQU010197429.1, from coordinate 29,279 downwards.
CAAGAAGTTTAATACTTAAGTTAATATGTTACAGTCATGGAAGAATGTATCAAGAACACACTTACACCCACACGTTGCAATAAAATCTAATCTTCAACAAATCATTTGCTGACAATTAGTAAAAAATGATGGTTTTGCAACAATGGGGCTTGTTTGAAACCAATCTGCACTTACGAAAACTGCCCTCCGGCTTTCTATTTTCCTAGTATTTTATCCCCTGTAGTTTCTCTTCCTGGTTACTTAATCATTTCTTTTCCAAAAATGCCTTGCTGCGCGGGATGGTGGATTCACGCATTTCAACCGAGCGCTTCCCCTTTGTCTAAATTGGGCCTCTATTGTTTTGTGTCCTACAAGTAGCACCCAGAGTTCTGCGATATACAAATTGATAGGCGGACTTGCATGTTGGCTGGCTCAACATTACACTTCTATTTTTCCGTGACCTCCAAACAACAATCGAAGTTCCGCGATATACAAATTGACACACAAGGCTCCAGGGCTGGCAGGCTCAAGATTGCCATTGTTTACGAATGGAAAAGTGCTAAAATGAGCCACATACTACATTTTCATCACAATGGTTATATTAAAGGGAAAAGCATGTCCTCTATACTTCTGTGTCCTACAAACAACACCCAGAGTTTCGCACTATACAAATCGACACCCGGACTTGCAGGTTGGCTAGCTAAAAAAATGAATCGGAGTTCTGCGATATTAAAATTGACAGACGAAGCATACAACCAAGAACCAAGTAAAATCATGGATCATATTCCTAGTCGTTGTTTTTTGTGCCCGCCACCTTAGCACTTCTTTCCAAGTATATATCTTGGCAAATAATGGGATATCTGTTACGGATGTGAATATATTGGCCCTTCTTTTCCATCTCTGCCCGACCATTTCCCTATTCCATACTTAGCCACTTTCCCGGAATTCCGCAAATATACAAAGCGGTCGTTGAACTGCCCCATCATACTCTCTTTCGTTTTACACGTTTTGCAGTCGAAAATTCTGATACATAAAATTTGATCGTGGGACATGTTGTTCCTGAGATTAAACTTAAGGCTCAAAGAATAATGTCAAGCATTAGGAATTAAGGAAAGTTGGTTTTAAAGGTGACTTTTCTTCCGTTAGTTGTGTGAGAGTTAAATCCTCAAATGGAATTAATATCTTAACAGAACAAAGGCTGTATTTCGTCGTTTGAGTCAATTTATCAAATTGAAAGAGGAGAAGAAAATTATGAAACTATTAAACAAACTAAGGCATCAATGACAGAAGAGTCTTACCTTGCTTACAGTAGAAAGAAATGTAGAATGCACTCCTGAAACAATATAAGATGTAGTAATCCAAATAATAATCAGGTCTTGTGTTTGTTGATAGCAACTACAGAGGAAAAACTGCTTGCTAATTAAATACTAAGTGGAACATAATCACAGTAGTTGTTGTACTAAATTGTAATCATTCATTTGTTCATGAATGACTTAAAGGGAACAGAAGATATGAAACACAAAGAGGGCACATAACTCAAACAACACAAAATTTGGAATCCATGTCTGCACTTGTATTAATACTCACAGAAAATGAGTTTTCTCAGTTACAATATGGCAAGAAGCAGCCTGTGCTTAACCTTAGAAAGTTATATTTATACAAAAGGTTATCAACCTTAAACGGTTGGAATTCCTCTTATTTCTAAAATAAAAAATTACAAAATGTAAAATGTGAAATGCTTCACTTGCATCTTTTCTGTCAGCCTCCTCATTATGCTGGCAGAGGCATTTTTCTCTCTAGTTCCCCAGCTCCGAAATGGATAACGTACACAAGTCATCTCATTTGTTTCCAACGATGCTACCTTTTCCTTGCTCAATACATTTGATACATCTGCTCACAAATTGTGCCACCAGCCTTGAGGGATCTATTAAATTATTAGCCTCAAAAATATATAATTTATTTTCCAATTGAGACAATCTTGATTCCATTCGTCTACCTTCTGAAACTATAGACTGTAATTACAGATTAGGCTTCACTAGCCATCTATTTATCTGAATAGTATCCACTTGTTTTATCTGTCAGATTTCGGCCTGAGCCTCTTCCATATTTGTCTTAATGTCAAGTTGATGTTTTGTTATGTTAATCTGTCCTAGTACTCCAGAGCTATCTTCTTTATCAAGGCCTAATGATTCTTTGTTGACTGAGTGGAAAGACTCTTCACAAAACTCCTTCACTTCTTTAGCCATTTTCCTGCCTTCAGCTATGCTAGATTCCCAAGCCTTTAGTATTATATCACCTCTGGCCTATTCTGAAATGGACAACCTGGAAGCCATAGCTACTCCTTCTTTTGTTGACGACACAACTACTTCTTGGAAGGTAGTCCGGGAAGAAACAGCTTCTCTCTCTCTTAAAAAAATGTTATTCAATGCTTGATCTATCACCCGAAAATGATCTTGGACAGTTTCAACCTTAGTGAGAAGGCTTTGTTGTGCTGCTTCCAGTTCCTTTCGCACTTCCAATGCCTAAGCTTGGAACATTGTTATATCTACAATCATGTTTTCAGTAGATCTTACTTTGGCTTGCAGTTGCCTTACCAACTCATCCTGCTAGGTGGCCCGTCCCTGGCTCTCCTGTATATTCATGTGCATCTCCTCGAGGTTAGATTTGAGATGTTGTATTTCCTGTTTGTCGTTGGCTCTAATCTACTCAAAGTCCTTGTTGACCTCATTCTAGACGGTTTTTTTTATAGTCTTCATTTGATTCTACAATTTGCTTATTTGCATATCTTTCTGCTTTAGCCGTTCTTTTAAATTTTTCACTAAAAATTGGTTAGCTATTGCAAAAGCCTCCAGTGAGCCTACTACTTCTTCAACAAACTCTACCTCCTCCAAGGCTTCTCCATCAATTAGCACCTTGTGTCTTTTGAGAGCTGAACCTTCCTTTAGGTGCATTTCTCTCTTCACCAAAACCTTCCTTTTCTTGCTGAAAAAGAAATTGGAAGGAGGCAATTCTTCAATCGAAATGGGTGTGAGGTCCTCTATGAATATTACCTCTACATTTGGATTCCCTCTAGTGAATTTTAACGGTGTGATGAACTGGATGGGGTTGCCGATTTCGGTGGACGACTATTTCTTGGCCACATTTGTAGTTGATTTATTTGGTCAAATCAGTGGTCTTTCTTCTCCCTCCTTTGTCAGTTTCTCTGCTTGATCTTTGGCTTGGTCACCTGATACATTTGTCAATGGGATATCTTCTTTCCGATTTGACACCTCAGTCTTCACCAAACTTCCCCAGATTTCTTGTTCGTTGGAGCTTACTGCTTCTGAGCTTCGGGTCTCTGTTTGTTGTGCAGTTGTAGACGTCGGGGTTCCTCCTTTTAACACTTTAGGGAGGCTACCTCTTCAATGCCTCTGGAATTCATAAAACTCAATCATTTTATCGGGTGACAGAGCTTGAACTCGACTCGAGACCTCTGGATAGGATCTTGCTCCTTGGAAAATCTCATCTTGAGGGGAATCTTTGTGTTCATACCTTTTCAAATTGCAGTTGGCCATGTGATTACCCACGACCTTTTGCGGGTCATGCTTTTTGAATTCAATGTTGACCAGCTTTATTTCTTCCAACGTTGTGGCCTCTACTTTAGAGTGACCGAAATCCGGTAGGGAAAATGTATCGATCTGCATGGGAAAAGAGGGCCATACCTTTTTCTGTATTGTTTTGAGCTCCTTGATAATCCCACCGAGCACAATTTGTCGTGCGACCTCTCGGCACACTAGTCGGTCTGGTAAAAATTGCGATAGGACATATGGAGGAACTAAACAACCAAAAACCCTAATATACGAGAAGTGTTTCTCGATATACCAGTCTGCTATTCTACCCAGGTTATTCACAATTTTGTCAGAGATTCTGGGAGGTGGGTAGCCATATATGGCCATGTGCATTGGCACCACTACTTAGTTGCAGATCTCATAAAAGAAGTCTTTTGCTTTTTCTTCCCAAAGCTTCGAATGGTAAATATGTATGGGTTCGGCACTATTTGGAGTCTAGCTCCAGTCCATCAGTGGAAAAGGCGTCATGAAACAGACGGCGTCCATAATATAAGCCAACATGAAAAATTAGGTCGGTTGCCCCTTGGCTCTTACTGATTCATATCTTGTAATCTCTTGAACCAAACTGTCTGACAATATCTTTGCCCAGTCAAAGGAGTACCCTTCTGCTACTATGTGTATAATAGGTACCCACTGTAAAAATAAACGAGTTTTGTTTTCCTTCCCATAGAGCCTACACATCATCATTGCTATGTACATTATGTGGGGTTCTAGTGCGACAACTGGGTATATACCATGGGATTTTGCTATGAACTTCTCGGGGCGAGAATACCAGTCTTTAATTAAATCAGGAAGGTTTTTTCCGTATTGGTCGCATTCCTTCTTATTGAAATCTACTATGAAATTTGCATTGTAAACGAAATTGGATACCGGAGACAATTTGTACATCACCTGTAGATCCTCCAGCCTGAAAGATCCAACTGCGACCTTTTGTGAGTTGAAAATAGTTTTGGTTTGGATATCTACGTGGTCCAACGCCCAACCGATCATATCGTTGTAGGGTAAGAGCTTAGGCCTTGTCGCTATCTTCTACAGTTCTAACTGAGCAACAATTTTGTATTTGGTAGATATGTCCTCCTTCTCGTTGTCACTTGAATCATCCAGGCAATTTACCAATTCATATTATAAGATGTTGAATACTTGTGTCCAGGATTTGACAGTGTCTATGCTTCTGGGCGAGGTGTCTGAGAGAACATCTGCGTTCTGGCTCGAACTTTCACTAGTCGCTTTAGGTGCTTTCCATGGAGCCATGGTATCAAGCCTTCGAACTCTGTTATCTTCCACAGGAAATGCGTAAAATCCTTCAGCTGGAAAAACTTACAGCTCAGTAAAAATCATAATGAAATTCAAATTCGCATTCCTTTTCCTTTAATCGCATCGATCAATAAATACCTTCACTGACAGAGTATTTACTTTCTTTAATGAATCAGATTCATGAATCATTCTTTAATGAATGATTGTCGTAAAGGCATTATTCATGGTCATTTATTTTTTATGGTTCATGCTCGGGAAAAGCACATACAAAATTTGAATATATTCAAGTCATCATTAGGCGATGTATTAATCAAGAGATAATATTTGTTTAAGCATCGGTTAATCATAGTTATCATTAAGTAAATTTCAACATTTCAGCTCTAGGGAGATCTTATAACAGCCTGAGCTATAACTTACGAAATGTGAAATCGCAACGTGATTAATTAAGTTTAATTACGTTTAATCTTTTTAATTGATCATGATTGACCTCAAAGATTTCGGGGTTTCGGGTCTCGAGATATTCTATACTAGTTTGAGCTATGTTCTCTGAATCGCAAAATCGCGATTGATTAATTAATATTAATCACTTTTAACCTTTTAAATAATCATGATTAACTTCAAGGGTTTCACGATTTCGGGTATCGGGACTTTGGTTTTCGTTCGAGGCAGGATCTCGGAAATGCAAAATTGCAATAAGGTTTAAATATCGTTAATCATTTTTAATTGTTTAATTAACCTAGTTTAACTTAAGATAGTTTCGCCACTTCGTATATCGGGACTTTGGATTTCTTACATGTTGGACTATTAATATCGTGAAACCCCGAAACCCAACATTTCGAAGGTAGCCCTTAGTGATTTGACCTTTTAACGAGTGGGTGGCTCCATAACTTCTAAGGATTTCAGATCATTGGATTCAACGGAAGACTTCATCAACGGTGATATTTAAGTGCACATTTGTCCTTATTTAAACCAGAAGGAAACTTATCTAATTCTAAAGTTTAGAAAAATATATATGTTCCAACGGGACACTCGCCTCTCCTGAGTATCCCCCATAACCCTATTTTGAATACCGTCCGACCACTTTTCAAACCTTGCCATTTGTTCCTTTCTCTCCCTCGTCTCCCCGACCTTTGCACTTGTCTATAATAAAGAAATGTTTATATATATATAGTACATTTTGCACTGAAAAATTCTGAGACATACAATTTGACCGTCGAGTCCTCGCGTCTCCTGTGGAACTATTGTCACCCCATTTTGAAGCGTGCCCATCCTCTTTCCATACTTCGCCATTTCTTCGAATTTCTTCCGCGGATCGTCGGGTTGGCGGGTTCAAGAAATACCCAATTTCTTTTTCATTTATATATAAGATCTTTTGTCTAGGTATGGAATTAGCAAACATTAATGCTACATCGGGATTTGAGGAAATCTCCCATTAATACGCATAAAACCAAAATTTATGGATGGTTATATTATCCCTTTCGAGTGTTAATTTCAAACATCATGGAATGTCGGTTGCGCGTCGTCGGGTTGGTTCGTTCATGATATCTTCAATATTCGATTCGGAAAACGAGTCTGACCGACCATTTCCCATCGTCATACTTAGCCACTTTCCTGGAATTTCACAAATATACAAACCAGCCGCTGAACTACCCCATCATGCTCTCTTCCATTTTACACGTTTTGCAGTGAAAAATTCTGATACATAAAATTTGACCGTGGAACACTCGCCTCTCTTGAGTATCCCCCGTAACCCTATTTTGAATCTCGTCCAACTGCTTTTCAGACCTTTCCATTCGTTCCTTGCTCTCCCCCGTCTCCATGACCTTCGCACTTGTCTATAATAAAAAA
>JASDQU010197429.1:8928-19570 GCA_032191745.1 Picea mariana | reverse complement strand
GTATTGGCAATTTATGATAAGGAAGTTTTTGCTGGGTTTTCTTCCCCTAGAGGGTTTCCCAGGATAAATGTTGTGTCTCTTGTGAATGTGTATTTCTCAATGATCTTGTTCTTATGTTGTTCTTATCTATTGAAATGCAAAGAACTATAATAATGGCATAAACATTAACAATATTTTGTATTTCACAGTCAAGGAACAAGCCATTTTTTATTGGGGCAAGTTAATTTCTGCATCGGGACCGCATTATATTTAGGTGGTTTTTCGGCACATGGTTTCTTTGCCAATGGTTTTCTATTTCTGATTAAGGAATTAGGGTTTTGGACTAATCCAGGTCATTGGGTTAGGGTTTTGGATGTCGCTAGCTCCTATATGTATTTTGTATTGTAAACATTGTAACACAATGAATGAATATAGAATATGTTGGTTTTCCCAGTTTGGGTTTCCAGGGGAAAAATCTCTATGTAATGTTTGTATTTGCCATTGTATCTTTTCTGTTCTTTTCCGAATATCTGTTTCCAGTAGATATTGTATAAGGTTAGAATTTACAATTTGTTCCCAATTGTCAAGCTTCAAAAGGGAAAAGAAATTTTGTATGTCGTCCTACTTTGTTTTTGCAATAGCACATTGCTTCCAGTTTCCAGAACTGTCTTTGTCCAAGAATGTCAACTGGGAATTCGACCCAGTAACGTTCTGGTACCCGGCCTTGTGGAAGCACAAGGCTTCCCACTATTTTTATGAGGTTTTTAATGGCTTCATGTCTATTTTCAATTTTTTGTTGTTAGGAGAAGATGCTCCCCACATATCTGAACAGGCAACCAGTTTTTTGGACAGGAAAGGAACACTTGAACATTTGGATAATTACACTGTGATAAGAATTTTTTGCTCTACGGAAAAACCTGCTCTCCTTCCATGTCACATTACAGACAAAATGTTTGTTGCAGAAGTAGCACAACAATGCAACTACTGGTTCCATCTATTGCAAAAGAAGAGAAAAAAACAATTCATTCCTCTGCCTTGGAAAGTCAAGGACTTCATGTTGAAAAACATCAACAAAATTGACTAATTTGCAGCGCTTTCTAGCAACTTCAACCTGAGATATGTTGAAATCCTAAGAGGGTTCGACCCCGACAATATTTTTCGACAACATTTACAAACACTTGGCCTCGGCGATTGTTTTTTCAAAAAACACCTGTCTAAAAACAAAGACACTGGAGGCAACACTCTTGCTTATGATGTCGGCGACCTAGACACACTGCAAATTGTACAGGCAATAGGGGATAGGCCCCAGTGACAAGAGTGTTCAATTGACGAATAACACTCCAAAAAGTAGGACATCCTGGAGCATCGCTCCAATGGCCCACCACAACAACAAAGCAACTCAGATTTCTTCAAATGGAGGAGGAGATAACGACCCTCGTCACTCTAAAATTGATAGTTCTCACAAGCTTCCAGTAGATAAGAAGAGAAAAAAAAAATGTGGGACAAGCGAAAGAGCCTGAAATTCAGACTGAGAACATGGAAATTGAGCATGATCTGGATAGCGTGCTCCGCTACCTTGATCAGCCCGGAGACGCCATCCATCATAGTCGTCCAATGGACATATCCGATACCGAAAATTTTGACGAAGATGAATCCTTCTTGTTCCAGAGCGTTTTTTTTTACAGCCAGTCCAACAAATTGATCATTGAAAAAAAAGATGTAAAAAATAAGAAATGAAAATCTTGTTCAGAGGTTGACCTTGCCAACATGCGACCGTCCCAAATCTTTCAACTTCACATAGCGAGCAGAGATGCACTTCATGATTCCATTGGAGGCATCAAGGCTGGGAATTCCAGACTGAAGGACCGGGTCAAGGAATTGGAAGAGGCTTCGATTCCTATGACATTGCTTTCCAATCCTTTGGCAATAGCCACCCCTGCCACCCCTGCAACCAACTTAAAAGGATCCTCCATGCTCCTCGCATCCTGTAGAGGATATGTGGAGAATAATATCAAGAAAAGAATGGAACTGGTTACTGAGGCGTGGGAAACATCACAAACCATCACATTCCTTGGAACCAGGGCACATAGTTTGCTCGAACATTTGCAAGTGGAGTTAAAAGATGAAGAACATTTATATTTAAACATGGTCCTTCCTTTTGGCACCATTGTCAACAACATGATAGAAACAAAAAGAAGACAACAAGATCTTCCATCCAAAAACTGGATCGATCAATTAAATGCATGCTGGAAAGAAAAAGTGAAGAATCTGCATCTCATTGTTCAGTCATGTGAACAAGCCATATCAAAGAAATAAAAATATTCACAAGGCTGTCAAGAATAAACTTCCAAGACCCCAACTTAATCGTCAACTCTTTGCCCTTAACTAGGCAAGACTTCGATAAACAGGTTGATATGTTTAAGGCATTTTCTTTGGAAAAGTTTTGCAGCATCCTTGAATATGATCAAGATCGCGTCGACCACTGGCTAGTCCACTATTCAGTACAAAATGAGGAAATTCATCAGGCTCTGCGTAATCTTTCTATCGACTTCCGGGAATTAGAAAATGAAATTTTCAACATAAAAATCTGGAATGAGATCAACGTCACCCCAATGAGAAGCTACATTGAAGAATGGCTCGAAAGGGAATTGAAGCAGGCCACGAACAAAAGGCAACAGGCAATTTCCACGATTCTAGGAGTCGTCGACGATATCAATGAAATGACAGCCGCAAGAAAATAGAAAAAGGGCTCATATGTACCATCACTGTAAGTCTACCGATTGCATCTTGTTTTGTTTATCAAGCCAATTATTCCACTTTTTTAAATAGAAATGTCTAGCCAAACACTGATACCTTTCAATTTAAGTTTTTTGCAGGTATTGCACTCTACTGTCCCCCACTTCTTCTTTCTACAGTCCTGTTTCTTGTACATATTTCTCTTATGGTCTGCAGGAGCCCCAATCCCAGTCTATATGACAAACGCATTGAAATTTCCAGTAATATGTAACAGACTTTTATTTTTTGATATATTTCAAATAAAATTGTTTTTTTTATCTCCTTTTAAATTTATGTCCTCATACATTTTTTATCTTTCACCGGTCTATATGACAAATGCATTAAAATTCCTTTTAAATTGAACTTGTAACTTATTTAATATATTTCAAACTAAATTGCTTTTGTATCTCCTTTTAAACTAATTTCCAGTAATATGTAACGGACTTTTATTTTTTGATATATTTCAAATAAAATTGTTTTTTTTATCTCCTTTTAAATTTATGTCCTAATACATTTTCATCTCTCACTAGTCTATATGACAAATGCATTTAAATTCCTTTTAAATTTATGTCCTCATACATTTTTATCTTTCACCAGTCTATATGACAAATGCATTTAAATTTCCAGGAACTTGTAACTTATTTAATATATTTCAAACTAAACGGTTTTTTTCTTCCACTATGCACAAATTGTATTTTGTTATATACTTTCAAAAAATAAATGCGGCTCTACAGGCCACGTATCATTTACTACATGGATACCACCTGTGCTTCATGTTGCTTGCCACTCTCCTGCGTTTCCCTATCCAATTCAACCCGGTAGGGACAACGCTGCCACACAGCCTTGTTGTTAGTAGTGCACTATTATAATGAAAGATAAAACAATTTGTGTCCTCGAGAACTCACAATATTATCAATGATTGTTTGCACACAACCTTATGTTTGTTCATGACTAAGGCATCGATGCACTACATGTTCAATAAATGAACACACGATATTTTCTCAAGTGCAAACCATAATTTAAAATTATAACGATAATGATGCTCCATTGATAGAAATGTTCATAACTAAGGTGGTAATTTGTTTCAATGGCATTACCATGTTAGTGGCGTGTCATTGTATTACAACTGTGTCAAGACTGAGACAAAACAAAAAAGGTTTGCCATCAAGAACATACAAGACGTTCAACATCTATGGAACATTGTAACTAATGATGCTCTAGGTAACTATTGGTGCATTGTAGCTATTCAATGTGTTGAACATAGCTTGCATGCATCACCATCGTGGACAAATAGTAAATCCAATGGACCATGAAAGTTTTGCAAAAAAAAGTGGATAAAAAATGAAAACAATTGAAGTAAACATGTTAAAACGGATAAGTAAAGAGTCACCTAGTCTAGTGCTTGCTCTTGAAGCTCCACGACAAATTTTCCAGAAGAAACCCAGTGTTTCTTGAGAGGAGTAAAAAACACTACTCCACTAGAGAAAGATAAATGAATACATATGGAAAATAAATTGGTGGCAAGGTGACAAGGCAAACTTAGTGTATGAAGTTGCACTTTTGCTTCAAGAAAAAGAGAGCACTGGAATCATTTTTTTTTCCAAAAAAAACCTCGTGAAGAAACCCAAGGGATGTTTCCTTACATTCTCGGATGGCATCCATAGTAAACCCATGGATGTAGGCTAGTGTGTCTCATACATTAGGATTTGAACTGGCCACATGTTGGCATAGAACTAGCCAAATACCCAGCAACATGGGAAACCACTGATTGAGCTAACCGAAAGCAAATTATAGTGGTGAAAGTAAAAATATAAATGATTTTTTTTACTTATAGTCATAGGTAAATTTTCTTGCCCGCTTGATGCACAAGTGCACCTTGTTATTTTAAGCACACCAACCAATTTACACTTGTTAAGTTTTCCTATTGTTGGTGCATCCAATACTATGTGACATGCTAGCATTAATGCACCATGATTACAATGACATGTTATTGGTGTAATGAACAATAGTTCATTTATGAGAAAATATCCAAAATAAGAAGTATATATAGTTGAAATGCATATAGAACATTAATATATAGTTTATGATGAATATATGTGAATGAATACGATCTCATGTGATGTTGTGTATAAAATATACATCGAATGGTCATCGACCTGAATAAAAATGTCTTATAGACATGTACCCTTTGAATGTTATCATCGTCGTCGTCATCATCATTATATGCACTTTATATTTGTTGCAATGCATCTCCTTTCAAAGATGTTTTGTCTTCATTCTTGCGTGTAATGCTTTAACTTAGATGCTTTGTTCTAGTTTTCCCATTGCATCTCCTTTTCATTTTTTAACTTTGTGATTTGTGCAATAAAGAATTGACTATTATTTTTGAGAAATTTTTGCACTTTTCTTTGATATATCTACATTGAATTTTTTTTTACATTTTGATTTTTCTATTCAGTTTCCTCATGGGATCGATATCTTGATACTTCAGGTTTTAATTTATCAAATTTTGTAATGAAAAATTGTTTTGGATGAATAGCCTTTGATTATGATCCTTATGACGAAAAATTTCATCAACTTTATTCGCTAAAACTTTGTCAACTTTTTTAAGGGGATCCCACCTCTTCTGTAATGACTTATGATTATCTTGAAGGATCACTTCTAATTCATCTTTCAAGTGAGGGAGCTACTAAGCATGACTTCATTGTAAAGCCTTGTCGTGTTATCTTCTTCTTCTCATAAGCAAATGTCAAAAATTTCTTCTTTATGTTTAAGATGATGTGACCCAATGTTTTCATCCAAGATGGATGTAGAACTATGTCAACACTTTTTATACACATAGTTTTAACATTGAATTGGGAGTATTGAAGATTATTTATTCCATATCCTCTTGGCTAGGAAACTATGCCAAGGCATCCATTAAATTTGATTGATTTTTTGTTTAAGTTGGTCTGTTCTAAAACAGAGTGTTTTATTGATTCACTTCAGGCCTTAATTACTAATCTTCACGATTTAAAGATCAGATTTTGAGGGCATCGTGTCAATGTTTTAAACAATTGAATTCTTTAAGAGATGAAAGAAGAATTATGAAAAACAGTAATGATAGTACAATAATGTATCTCTTGATAAATAATATTTTACTTCTTAATTTAGAAGAAATTATGCAGAAAATATATCTAAACTAAATATATAAATTGAACAGAAATGAACAATTCATTTCTATTCAAAAGGTATAATAAATTAAGCACAAGTCTTGTCAATACTCATAGTATGTCAAAGAAATTTGTAGTTTTGATTATCCCTTTTACAATTGCAATAATAGTAGTCACACCAAATTATCACAATTACAGTAACAGATACATCCAAGAATGAATTTATGAATATGGAAACAACATGAGAGAGATATCACATGGAATGAAACACAAAAATTTTGAATCACTCAAAATCTGCCAAAATTTTATTAAAGATCTGTCTTTCTCGGGCCCAAAATGTCTTCTCTTAAGTTTGTATTCTCCCTCCTTTTATAATCAACATGAATTTGCTTAATTCCTTGATCTTTCTGAATGTTGAACCTTTTCCTAAAAGAATGCAACTGTTTCAATATTTGTCTCTTTAACATTTTTCTTGACAACGATTTCTTAAGAAAAACAATCGTTTAAAACTGTCTCTTCCAAAGAAATCTCGATAAATATCATGTTATTAATCAGAAACAACATTTCAATCCTAACATAGACGAGTTATTTCCCCTTTTGCATGCATATTTAAAAATGTGTTATGATTTGATCAAATCTTACATTTGTAGAACATATATGGTCGTTTCTCATGATTAATAATTATTTGTTTTGTACTTTGATTAGCTGTAATAAATGGAGATTCCCTTAAATGTCGTGTATGAAGATATATGTGTCACCATTTTAATTTAATCAAAGATCTCCAATCATTATGTAATCTCGATTTTCTATGAGTGATAAGACATTCGTATAGCCTAACTTAATAACTAACTGGAGCTTTTGTTAATGTCAGAGACTTCAACTATTGGAATTTTGGCGGAATAATTATGTATGATTGCGTTTAAAACGTGACAACTGATTTTTGGCTACAAAGTGTATTTTTGATGATGACAATTGGTATAAATAAGTGTTAAACTAGACTTATCGTACCCTTTGTGTGCATAAACTTGACCTTTTACATGCCTTCATTTCGATGATCTAGCACTATAATTTATCGTAGCTTGGCATATTCTTAGTTGTCGGATCAAATCACATTTACTGGACATGTGGCAAGCTCTGATTTGATGACATGTGGCAAACATTGATTCAAAAGTGTCGTTGATATAAAGCAGGATTTGCTTTTCCGCTTGTTGTCACCATCTGGGACACATGTCAACCCAACACTGATTACAGGGGGTCTTGTGTGGTTATACTAACCATAGGCGAGGGGGGCGGGGAATTGACGAATGCACAACACGTCACATAGCCTTTAACTCTAGTTGAGTTTCGCGGCCCCCTCCCTTCTCTTAATCGTCGAGCACGCGGGGGGCACAATTGATTTGAAATGTCGAACAAAATCTATGCATTTTATTAACATAAAGCCTTATAGCAACTATATAATAAAAACATAACTAAATTAAATTAAATCATTATTAAAGTTCCTAATAAACTTTAATAATAATATTTTATTTTACTTAAATAATAAAGTTAACAAATAAAAACTAGCAAATATTTAAACTTATTGTTCGTTTCTAAATTTTAACAAATATTTAAACTTTGTTACAACAAATAGCAATACTAATATCTTTTTTAATATTTTTTATAAGACATAAACACTTTTCTATAATTACATCACAATTTTTTTTACTTTTTATCATTAAACTTTATTTTATTTTCGTTCGGACTTTAAACACCGTGAAGATATTTGACAATCATAGGTCTCACTAAAATTAAATGTATGTCATTCTTTTAATAATTCCAAATGGTATTTAAAACTTGGATATATTTTCTTAATGTACTTGTAAAGTACCTTAATATCTTATTATCAATATAAAATAATGTCCGTGTCCTTCCATTCTTTTTTTTTGTTGTTTTATGATACGTATGATGAATATGGTTTCTATTATATATATAATCTAACTTTATGTATAGTTACGACCCAAATATATAATGCCCTAATGCACTAACACATCTTGCCACCTCATAAGAATCACTTGGATCTCAATGCTTTACTATTCTCAATTCATGGTTGTACTCTTCATGGTTTTTTTAAATCAAACTCGAAAGTGTTCTAAAATAACATAATGAACTATAATTTGTTGAGTAGAAAATATTTAATATAAAAATATAAATAATTGGAATTTATATAAAACATTAATATATAATTAATAATGACTCCACAACTGAACTAACGCAAGGCATGAGATGAACTATTTTGGTAAAGAAAACCCTAGTTGCTCCGCTTGCATGCATCCCCTTCGTAGTGGTGTCAGATCTTCAAGCCTAAACTGAGTCGCTCTGTCGCCATGGTTATTATTGCGCATGAACTCGCGGCCAATGAAATAGATGAAACCATAGCAAGACGACCATCTTTTGAGCCGCTGCGACACCTTAGAGACAACCTGCTACAAGAAGAACAAAGCATCGGAAAAAACATGGATATGGAAGTTGAATCGTCGCATCCAAAGGCATCTCAGAAATGGGTACCAGGCAAATGTATTCCCCAAGTGCCCATTGTGCTAAAATATGTGATCAAATATGTTCGGGTAGGCGAGCACACCCAGTTCATGAGGGAACATGCCTTGATCGGAAAATTTCTAGGGATCTGGCCATCAGAAAGAGACCTCGTGAAATGGATCAAGCACTGGTGGAACCCGAAGGGGAATTATGAGCTGCAACTAAGCTCTAAAGGATTCTTTACAATCATTTTCTATAGCATGGAGGACAAAGACAAAGTCCTCGAAAATGGCCCCTACTTCTACAACTCAACGGGACTATATCTGAGATTTTGGACGGATTGCTTCTTCCCGGAAAAGGAAGACTTCGCTTGTGCCCCAGTCTGGTTACGTCTTTACTCTCTCCCATGGGAATTCAAGCTTGAAGAAATACTCATGGGTATTGGAAACATGCTAGGAAGGTATGTTAAATCATCGGAAGCCACAAAACAGAGAAATTATACTTCCTATGCAAGAATATGTGTCTACATGAACATATCTAAAGCCCTCCCAGGTTCTGTAACCGTCGAATACCAAGATGAAGAATGGAATTAGACAATAGACTATGAACACATCCCCTTTAGATGCCGGAAATTGCATGAACATGGGAACCCCTTCAGAGATTGCCCCCTCAATGCACAAGTTCGCCTAGCAGCATAAGAGAAACAAAAAGATGGATTCACTCACGTACCAAGCCGCAAAACACTGCCTTAGAAAAAAGCGACTCAACCAGGAAATAAGAAAATCTCTATCAATAACTCCTTCGACACACTCAACAATCTTCCGGAAGAAGAGGAAGTAGAAAACCCCCATATTACTTCAGATCCAGGCAAATACAAGGGCAAAAAACAACATGCTCTGGATCCAGTACTAGAGAAAATCCTACACCAGGAGCCCCCAGCACAACGATTCCCAAACACAGAACCTGAAGAAGGTGGTGGAGATACCACAATGCAGATCGATGAAAGGGAACTTGAGAACATAGACCTAGACAAGCTAGAGGAGGCCTTTAACAGAAAGGAACTAAACAATTCCATTAGAGAAACTATTGAAGGTGCACAAAGTCTACATTGATTCCACAACAGGAGCCACATCCCGCTTAGGAATACATCTAGAGACAGATCCAAACCCTAAGCACAATTAGAAGGAGGGAAAGCGATGAGGACGGAAAACAACAGAAAAACTAATCAAAGAGGTAGGCAACTTTATGATCAACTCAGGACAAGTCCAGTGCCTCTCTAAAGGTTCTTTCTCCTCCGCACACAATTAAAAAATGATGAAGATCATAACATGGAATATTAGAGGCCTTATTGGAAGATCCAAATAGAGGATTCTTTGAAACTGTATTAACGCAGAAAATCCAGACATCCTCCTACTTTAGGAGACCAAATGTCTTGGTGACATGGCAGAAAAAATACTCAAAATATGTTGGAGACATTGTAACTTCACTTACACAGACTCAAAAGGGGCAACAAGAGGTTTAACTATTCTCTGGAACCCTACCACAATCATTTTGGAGGCGACCTATTCAACAACAGGTACAATATCAACGCATTATCGAGCTATAGGTTCAATCAAATCAAGAATCATCACTAATGCTTATGGACCTCAGCTCGCTCATGAGAAGGATCGCTTCTTGGACAGCTTAGCCTACATTAATGCTTTAAGAGGACAAGAAAGGTGGATATTAGGGGGTGACTTCAATATGATTCTCACCTTAGAGGAAAAACGTGGACGCCTGAAACGTTTAGACCAAGATAGTACCAATTTCAACCACCTCATTGATAAGCTCCAACTAATCGACATTGAAACCAGGAATGGTTCCTTCACCTGGACCAACAAGCGAGCAGGAACTCAAAACATCGCCAACCTACTAGATCGCTTTCTAGTCTCAGAAAATATAAAGCTTGAAGGACCACTTATTGAAACCAACATCCTTCCAAGAGCAGGCTCTAATCACTGGCCAATGAAGCTTTGGATAGACATCATAGCTACTCTGAAATATAAACCTTTTCTCTTTGAGAAGTTCTGGCTAAAGCACCCAGACTTCCCGGAGCTTTCCAGATCTTGGTGGGCTCAAGCAGAAATAGAACATGGCTCCCGGATGTACAAATTCCATCAATTCTTAAAAAACTTCAAACAACAACTTCGGGACTGGAACAAGAATGTGATTGGTGATATCTT
>JASDQU010197423.1:0-15664 GCA_032191745.1 Picea mariana | reverse complement strand
GGTAGATCTAGAATTATCATGAAAAATACCTCTTGAGGGCTTGGCCATTCACTGGGAAGGTGTCTAGCTGTCCCTCCAAATTTTGTAGGCGGAAAGAGTTGGGACCTAGTTTTTCAGCGATTACGAAGGGCCCCAACCACAGGTTCTGGAACTTGGTATGTTCCCCTTTTCCCTCATCAGGTTTATCCCACTTGAGAACCAGATATCCTACTCGAAGTTTCTATCTGAAGCATAGTTTGAACCAAACCATATTTTCACGATATGATGATGTTGATCCAGTCTCTCTTTTTCTTGTGCTCTTACTTCCTCTAATTTCAACAAAGCATTAATTTGACTTTCAATAGGAGGACAATCCTCTTCTTGAACTTTCTGCGATAATTGTAGAGAGGGAAGAAGAACATGAGGAGGGAGAATCGCTTCTCTTTCCTAGATGAGAAAGAAAGGAGAATTACCAACATAAGTTTTCAGTGTCACGCTATCAGCCCAGAGCACGTTAGAAAGTGTGTTGTGCTAGTTTTTATGGTTTTTGGAAACTGTCCTCTTGATGATTATGATCAGGTTTTTGTTTGTTGATTCTGCTAAGTCATTTCCTTGGGGGTAATAACCGACAAAATATTTCAGTTTTATCCCTTTTTCTAAATAAAAAACACTCATATCAAGAGATGAAACATAGAAAGCATTATCGAAGACCAAACACTCAGGAATACCAAATCAAGTAATGATGTTTGAGTTAAGGAAATAAATTACCTGATTAGTGTTTACCACTTTTAGTGGTGCACCCTCGGACCATCTGGTAAAATAATATGTGGTTGTAATGATGTATTTATGTTGCTGTGAGGAAGTGAGGTTAATTGGCCCTATAATGTCAAGACCCCACTGCTAAAAATGAGAATCTACCGAAACAGGTTGCAAAGGGAATGATGCCTTTTGTACTCGTCCAACAGCCTTTTGGCAGATTATGCATTTACGACATAATGCATGGGCATATTTGAACAACGTGGGCCAATAGTACCCAGATCTTAATACTTTGTGAGCAGTGGTGTCTCTGCCAAAGTACCCACCAGCTTCACCTACATGCAGTTTAGATAATACTTTATATGCTTCATCTCTTTCCAAACAATGCATGAGGACGTTAACAATTTTTTTACGGAATAATACACCATTTACCAACTGGAAAGGTGCATATTTTAGCCTTAATGCTCTTATCTTTTTTGGATCAAGATGGAGAGAAGAAGAAATGTGCGTTAGATAAAACTTAATATCACTAGACCAAGAATTAACAACAACTTGTGTACAACAGATTTGATTTTGACTATGTTGATTTACAGTTAAGACATTAATTTGACTTTGTTGCTCCTCAACTAAATCACCCACTAGTTTGCACAGACCTTGACCTATGACAATTTGTGGAGGGGTAATTTTTAGGTCATACTCTTGTAACGATGTCATCCAGTTTTCCTCTTTTTCATCTAGTTCATTTTGTACTAACAAGTTTCTGACAGTAGGATAAGGCCCAATGACTTTAGTTCTGGATTTCAGCAAATATGATCGAAAATGTTTTACTGCTTTGAAAACTGCATAAGCCTGTTGATCTACAGTCGGGTAGTTAAGCTCTACTCCTTTGAAGGCTGAGATCATAAAGGAAATGGGGATTTCATTGTTTTCAGTATTCTTTTGGGTCAACACAGTAGCATAAGATTGATCAGAGGCGAAAGTATAAAGAGTGAAATATTGTGAAAAATCAGGACTCATTAAGGAAGGGGCCTCCACTATGTATTTTTTTATGGCATCAAAAGATTGATTTTCCTGTGGTCCCCAATGATACTGAACATCCTTTTTAATTAAGTTTTGCAATGGACTTACCATTTCTGAGAATATATGGACAAACCTTCTGACAAAATTGATCTGGCCTAAAAACTATTGCATAGACTTTTTGGAGGAGAGGGGAGGAATTTTGGCAATGGCTTGAGTTCTTTCGGGGTCGATGATAATCCCATCATTGGATAGTATGAATCCGAGAAATTTTCCTTGTTCCACTGCAAATATAGACTTCTTAGGGTTGAGAGATATGTTGTACTTGCGGCATCATTCTAGGGCAGACCTAAGGTGAGACAATTGATCTTTCTTGTTTTTGGAGAAAACAGTAACATCATCAAGATAGACCACTATGGATTGATTGATGATACCACAAAAGTAAAAATCAATTTCTCTGTGAAGAGTGGCCCCATCATTTATAAGCCCAAAAGGCATTTTCCTGTAGGCATAAGTACCCCATGGGGTACGAAAAGTGGTTTTTAACTAGTCTGGGGGAGACATGAAGACCTGGTTGTATCCCAAAAAACAGTCTAGTAGTGACAGTATTTCAAAATCAGATACCTGCTCCAAAATTTGTTCCATTGGAGGAACAAGATAATTGTTTTTGTCAGACGCTCGGTTCAAGTTTCGAAAATCGACACAAAGTCAAATTTCGCCACTTTTCTTCCTTACAAGAACCAAATTAGACACCCATTGTGTGTGTCTTACTGGGAATATTATCTTCGCATTCGATGATTTGTTTATTTCTTTCTTGACTGTTGGTTTCATCTTAGGGTGCATCTTTCTCAGCTTCTGTTGAAAAGTTTGAGTCTAGGGTTTCATGGGGATGATATGTTGTATTATGTTAGGGTCAAATTTTTTTAAGTCATTGTATGTCCAAGCAAAGACATCCTTGAATTCTCTAAATGGTTTTATAAAAGAAGACTGCTCTTGCTCGGAACATCCCGTTCCCAGATTGATATATTGTGGATTATCTTTAGTCCCTAGATTTACCTTTGCATGAGTCAAGGAAGAACTGTTTGTTTTACAATTTACATATTTTCTGAATTTATCATGCAAATCATAAAACTTTTCTAGTATTACCACAGATTTAGGGATAGAATTTACCATATCATACATTGATTCGGGAGACCTTGGCTCTGATATTAACTTAAAATTGTGGAGATCTTCATTGTGGTTGCCTTCATCAATAACCACACCTTGGAAGGTGTCCTCCATGTGCAAAAACCTGATGATTTGTTGATCATTGTCAAACACTCTCCAATTAGTGACGTTGTCTAGGATTGTTGATCTGAACAATAACTCAATTGAAAATGCATTTGGATAAAGACCTTCTGCAGAAATTTTTTTTGGAAGCGACGTTAGCTAATAAATCAGCCTCAGAATTGTTTAATCTCGGAATGAAATTGATGTTAAACGCGGAAAAATTATGCATTATATTCCATACCTTAGTTTGATAACTTTTCATGTGTGGTGATAGGAAATGTATGGAGTTTCTTACCTTTCTGACCACAATTTCTGAATCACTGAATACCATTAAGTTATGCATGTTCATATCTATCGCTTTCCTGAGTCCTTGCAGAAGTGCCTCATATTCGATAGTGTTGTTTGTACATTCAAACTCTAATCTACAGGTACACATACTACACCAGCTCCTTCTTTAGATTTGGATCCATTGAAGTAAAGTGACCATATCTGAGCTTTGTCGGTAGTGTTTGGTACATTTGGAAAGCTGTTGACTAAGTGCATGTCATGAGTTCCGACTATTGTTCCGAATCGATGACGGGGGAGGTTTCATCCATGAAGTTACCGAAGAAGGTTTTCATTCCCTACATTTCGAGTGAATTATTGGAAGAAGTAAATGGTTCATTAGCATAATTCAAATCCATCATGGTATTCTTGAGGTAACGTTCGCGATTAATCCTAATTTTGTTTGGCTTTCCATTTTTTGGTAGCCACAAATGAGACCAATCTGTTGCAAAGTATCCATGTAGTTGTTCGGACCAATCCCTTCTTAAGAATAAACCATAAACTTCAAGGATGTCAACAACAATGATATAAATAATTTGTTGAACCTTAGGATTAGAAGATAGCCTAACTAGCACATTTTTTACTTCACCAATGACCTTAACATTCGTCCGATCGAGCTAAATGATTTTAAGCCTAGAAGGTTGAACTTCAACATTGATTTTTGGCAAACAGACAAGGGCATCACATTTGATGATGCGTCGAAATATACCATGCAATTATGTACATTTCTATTGAAAATTTCAAAATTCAATAAGAAAGGTGGGACATTTTAGCGAGTATTAACAACAAAATTCTGCTGATTTTTAGTCATTGTCCCTGAAATCACTTTATCTACATTTAATACAGTTTTTTCAGTGAGGTCCCTTTTATCTGAGGGTTCAATTGTTGTTTTAGCAAGGAGCTTTTGAGTTGTTTTAGAACAGATTTATGCAATTTTCTTGCTATTTAGATTGTTGTTTTTACTATTTTCTACAATGTTTTGAAGCATTTTCTGCAGAAGAAGAGGAAAATTCAAAAGTTCGTAAACAAAAATATTAGATCTAAGTTTCTTTAGATCTTCAATAAAATCATATTCTAAACTTGGGGCTGCTAGATTCTGTTTTGTTTTAGTTTGTTTAAATTGTTTCGGAGGCACATTAGTACTTATTTCGAAAGAGGGTTTACTCTGAGTTTTGCTTCTGGTGTTGTAAGGATGGACAGTTTCAAAATTGGCTTGAAAAATACTATCGAAAAAATGTCTAAAGACATTGGGAAATAATTCCTCTTCTTCAACCACATCTTCAAAATTCTTAGGGGGGACTAAGTTATCATGTGCTTCAAGGATAGTCTGTGGAGCGTATTGTAATCTTTCAAAATTTAGACCCTCAGGGGTTGGATTTGGTCGGTTTGAGGGAAAAGGTATTCGAAAAGGAGGTTTGTAACTTCCTTTGCTCGAAGATGCTTCTTCAACTGATCTCCTCAACTCTACAACTTGATTCGATAATTTATGTACGACCTTTTGTAAACTTTCTAAGTCTGAGGTTTCTGATTGAGTTTTGGTTTGGGGACGCCTAGGAAGAATTTATATTTTCTTCTTAGAAGATGGGGTTATATCTACCTCATTACTAAGATTATATTTCAATCTCAAAATATCTTTTTCGATTTGTCTTACCTCCTCGAAGGCTCAGTAACGTTGACTTCTTAGACCTTTTAACTCAAATTGCTACATTATGGTGTAGAGATTTTGTGTAATATGCCACATTAAGGCTTTCCGCGGCCATTGAATCGGTGGGGATTCAATTTTTTAACGTGAGGAACCTTTGGTTAAAATATTTTACTTCCTCCTTAGGGTTCATATTTAAGCTAGAGAGTTCCATGACCAAGAATTCAGGAGATTTATCATCTCCGAAATTCTCTAGGAAACAGGACTTGAATTTGTCCCAAGATACAATGGTGTGAGGTTATTGGGAAAAATACCATGTAGAGGCATTTCCCTCAAATGTGTAAGGAAAAAGTCTACATACTACATATTCATGTTCTATACTTCGGAGTCTAATGGCTAGCATGAATTTCTTTATATGATCCTCGACGATTTGCTTAGAATCTAAATTTAACTTAGGTAACCATTTCTTTGGGTGTTTTGGTAGAGGGTGTTGGGGTCTAGGTACAACCATAGCATCTTGATTGAGACAAGGTCTGGCGGGATTGTTTTGATTTTCCATGGGTGTAGGTGGTGTCGAAGGCTGAGATGGTTTAGCTGAAGAAATGCCTTCATCAGATGACTCTCCTCCTGAAGTGGAAGGAGATGAATGAGGTGGGGAAGGTGGGATACCAGATTCTCCCACTGCAAGAGTAGGGGTGTGGTCAAGACCTATGGTATTATCTCCTAAAGGATCCAAACGTAGAATAGTTCCTTCAAGCTGCTCTCGGATATCCGAGAAATCTAAAGGTTGGTTGAGAGGCTTAATAGGTTTTCTAATACGGGCCAAAGCACTTTGTGTCCTTAAGAGTGACTTACGAGCAACTTCTTGCATGTTGGCCCCTTGAGGATTTGGTGTTACCGGCTCAATGGGAACCTCCATATTTTCGTTCGAGGTAGTTGTTGTTTCAGAAGTAACGTTGTTGTCTGAGCGACTACATGTTACTATAGGGGAGTGAGTGTGTGGAGGTGGAGTCTTACGACTTCCACGTCCCATCAATTGTATTTAGGCCCTCCTTCTAGCACCATTTGTTGACGGGAAAAAAAGACTGTCCGTCAACTAGAAGAACGAGTCTGGTCCAGGGTTGTCTAAATAACCCAAGTCGTTTGATGTAACTCATTCCAACGGGTTTAATGGCTCCATTAGCCAATCTAAAAGTCCTAAAAGAAACAAATAAAAGAAATGAAATAAATAACTAATTACCAATCACTATATATATATATATATATATGTACATACGTATGATGTAACTATTGTTGATATATTTAAACGGAAGATTTACTTATCTTACTTATGTACATGATATACAAACTGCAAGTTTTAATCTAAACTTACGAAACTCAATGTGAAAAATGATTGCTTCGAGGAAGTAGATAAAGAAAGCACATAAAAATATTTTTTCGTTTTTCCTTTATAATTCTAAACTAATATAAAAAAGAATACTTTGAAATGAAAGTGTATGGATAGTCAAAATACGAAACATACATTCGAGTTTCAGTGATAATTAAATGAAAGAAAAATATAAATGAGCTAACCTGTTAGTGAGTTAGCGATATGTATCCAAGTATATTCATGATTAAAGAACCTCCAACTACCATGTCCAAGAGGGAAACCTGCAATGAACCTTGAGACTGTTCTAAATAAATCCAGAACAGTTTGTTGGTAGTTGAGTTTTAATAACAAAATAGATGATACGAACAAGTCCTGTGATATTATTATCACAAGCAGTTACGTTAAGATAAATCTGGTTGTAACAATATTGCATTTGATCATTCAACTAAAAATTAAAGAGAAATCATGCCATTTAAGTTGAATGGATGATCACATTGTTAATATATGAAGCATCAAATATGGAGGATATTTATAAAACAATTATCCCAAAACATAACAGATTGTGAAGTCTAAGGCTATCAAAATCTATTAGTTTATCAGGATAAACAAAGTATAAATGAAAACACCATTTACAGGAAGGTAAAGCTAAAATGCAAATTGTTGTTCCATTCAAGTTTGTTAATTAGTCGTCCACCTTCATCCCCAGGCTAAGATGTCTTCATTACAAAAATATGTAGTATTTAAATAGTTCTTGTAAGATAAACATCCTATCTTGTAAGATAGGATCAGATCTCAGAAGGATCTACAAGTTACAAAAATAGAGGGTCCAAAAATCCACTCAATATCAAATTGAATCTTCAAAATTATGAAAGTTTTGTTTTGATTTAAAAAATAATCTAAAAGAAATGGCTAATTAACTAAGTCTAGAAATGCTCCATCATATGAGATTACCACAAGATACATGATATCCTGAAAGAAAAATGAAATGAATAAATTAGATATTTATTTAACTAATATTTTCCAAAATTTTACATGAGAATTGACTAGCTAAAAAATCAGTTGATTATGTAGATAGTCTTATCTTAAACAACAGAAATCTAACTCAATCCATATTAATTAGAAAAATAACAATAAAATCATAACTAAGATAAAAAAAACAAATCTTACCTTTCAACTGAATACTAAATTCGAATCATAAAATATCAGAGTTGAACACTACTTTGACACACGCAACATTTTTTATTATGACATTACCAGTCATTTTCAAATGTTTTCCTTGCCTTTGTGCACTAATCTTGAGCTCACAGTTTTCAATTGTTAATAAGTCGTTTTGAGTCGTAAGGGTCTTTATCTTCCCTTGAAGGACCAGGACATCTGTGTAATATTGGCCTATCTAATGTAGACACACTTCACACTATGGAGATGGGATAGTCGGTTGAGGAAGCACATGACTATGCGTCAAAACATTACCACTATCCATTGTGGGCTTTTGATCGAGTTTAATTCTTGGAAAATCTTTTTTGTGTTTCAGGCATGGTGGCAGGTTATTTACATAATCGAAAGTTTGACTGAGATCCGGTTTAGAGTAATTCAGGTCTTCATCTTCCAGGAACTTACCGATCTCAGAATCATAGCTTTCATGGACCTCAATTGCTTCAATCAATCTCACATGAGATTTTTATCTATTTCGTAGGCTCCTCGAGATTAGTCTCCAAACCCTTTTGTTATTAAACCCTATGTCTGGATTCTTGTTTGACAGTTTGCGTGAGCGTTTATTGATGGGTTTTGCAATGGTATTAGGGAAAACATATTTTTCACGCTTAGGAGATTCAAAGACCCAAGGGCTAGCATCTTTTTGCTTGAATATAGCCTGATCGGGCTTAGCCCTTTTATGGGGATTTTCACATAAGAAATATGGCCTGTCACTGGAAGGAACAAGAGGCCTTTCTAGCATAAGCTTATCAAGCACAAGAATCTCTATAGGGTTTACTGTAACAAATCCATTGCAGGTTACAAAAGTATCCCAATCATCACCCTGTAGATTCAGATGATGGACTAACAACAATCTAATCAACCCATGGTGGAATAAACTAGAATTCAAATTCTACCTTTTATATCTCTTAGAAATTTTATATAAACTCCTCAATAATTAAAATGGCATGTTTAATTGAAAGTCGATGAAATGCATTAGCAGTATTATGTGGTAAAGAAAAATGAGGTCATAGAGACCTTCACATGTAATGAATTTCCTCAACACTGCCAATAAACCATGCCAGCTAATCTTCAACAAAGATATTGGAATGCCTTTGTCACAGCACTGGATTTTTCGAGAGGTAACGAACAAACTCCATGGCACCTCCTCCAACTTGGAATTTTTAAACCATTTATGTCCATTGAGGGGAAGGCCCATTGCCTCGCTTAGAAATTCCTCGGTGATTTCTAATTGAACATCGCCCACTTTGGCTCTACATCCATCGAAAGTGAGGGTGAAGTCTTGGGCTGCTTGTATTTTATAACCCTAGAATTTCTTGACTCTTGAGAAACTCAACCCAACCCTGACTCTTAAGGTCTTCACTCACATCATCATACAAAAGCAAGGTTTGGGAGCCATTTGGCTCGACATGGATGACAGGGGCCATAAGGGTTTGGATAGGTAGTCACAAAGGTGACCAAAACTCACTGTGAGCATAAAGGGTGGTAGAAAAAGAGGGAAGCTAGAGAAAATAACAAAGCATAAAAACCCACAATTACCCTAGCATGACCAAAATGAGAGCATAAGGGGTTTCGAGCCATGAAAATTTGGGCGTTTCGGGTAATGAGTGTCCTTAGTAAAGAGCGAGACCCAACACTCTGGTTTGTAATGATGGATCTGTCGATTCGAATAGCCACCTCAAATAGAGTATAGGGTACGACCAAGTTGTGTTTGAATCTGATCATTGTGTAATAGGTGAAGTCAATTTTCTAAGGTTAGGAGAAGAGGTGTTTTACAAACCAAAGCATAATGAAAAGTTAAAATCAAAATTGATTTACCAAGAATTATAAATGAAACAAACCTATAGTCCATTGCCAATCAATTCTTGGTGTATTCTCCAAGTACTAAAGATATAGCTTATAATCCAGGAAAAACTCAAAACAAATTCTTTATTGATATATGATAAGCTTCAAAGAAAAACAACATTCATTAAAAGATTTGTAAGAACGTTTACCCTTCTAGAGACCTAAGCCTTAGATACAATTGCAATACAATTATAAGTTTCAATGCTTCATTCATGCTTTCAGTCATGAAATAAGCATGAAAATAAAAAAATAAAAAAATAAAAGAACAATCAAAACACCTTTTTTACAAGCGAATAGTCACCTTCAAATAGTAATATTTACATGACAAAGTGTAGGTAGCTACAGTAATTGTTATTTGTCACTTTAAAAGGAAAAAATCATGTAGGGATTCCAACAATGGCGACTAACTGGGAGAATCAGTTATCTCTACATCACTGACGAGTTCATGTTAGGACTACTTAGAATGATTATAGATCAAAAACAGTTGAAGGACATCAAGCATCACAACAATCATTACACAATGTAGGTTTAGATATCTTCCTGTTCAATTGAAATCTGGTGACAAATTTTAAAAATGAGAGAAACAATGTTCAAGTCCATGTCTCTGATACTGTTGACAGGGCCACTACTTCCAGCAAGCGTCCATAGCCTCGACAGGGATGTCAATTAACCCACTCTGACACCTCTACTCTGTCCAATAAATTTCAATTCAAAATGAAGGATGGTTATGACCAATATCAAAATTTATACCTAATAATTTTCTTGAACCTGACATTGCTTCGCTGCCAGTGGGCCTGTTCAGTACCCCGACGAACTTGTCTTGGCATCATGCATGCATTTACCCACTGCTAGTATACCTATTCAATATCCCCACAGGTTTACAAAAACTTCCCATAACTCGATAAATTATTTACAATCTAATATAAATTTTTAAAAATATTCAGAAGAGCAGGGTGTTGCTGAAAATTCCAGTCTTTAGAACAATTATCATTTTCCAGTCTTTAACTTTCTACTTAATCACCTTCATTATGATCTAAAATTATTTTCTTGATGAAAATAATTTTTTGAGGACAGGAAGGCATACTTGAGTTGCTTTCTTTAAAACCACGGACAGCATAAAAATATTTAAAGATGGTCGAGTCTACTCATAATTATAAAGTGAGACCAGGAAGTCTGTTTCAAACATAAATTTTATTTTGCTAGTTTGTGTTTCAGCAATTCACAGCATTGATGCTCTTGAGAATACCTTAACAGTTGCTTCATAATGATGCATTATGGTTCCCTTTCACGAACTAAAAGGTGAGACAGACATAAGAGTTGATCCTCTAAATTGACATCCCCACTACCCTATTATACTCCTCATCTATACCTTTTTGGCTTACCTAATCTTGGATAAATGACAAAGAACACTACCATTAGCCATTGATGAGGTCATAAGGTAAATTATAATTAATTCATGCATTTGTGTGGTTTATTGAGCTAGGAGACTAAATGTTTCATGTAATAATGTTTTAATTTTCCATGTGTAACCTTTGACCTCTAGATGAGTCCAGCCTTTTTGTACCAGCTCAACTATCCACTACTTATGCGCCAGATTGCCACTTTATGAATCCGGTACCAAGCCCACCTTCCATTCAGATCCGGCACCGAACCATTCACTGTCGCGATCTGGTACCAACGACCGTAGACTATTCTATTCTGGTACCAACCACTTACATACTGTTCGAATCTGGTACCATTTACCGAATCTCACCTATCACAATCCGGTACCAATATAGGAAGAAAAATATACCAAGTTTAGCTCTAGATCGTACCAAAGATAATTGTTGGATGTTTGTTTAATCATTAAAGCTCCAACAAGGTTATGATAATCTTGTTTGTTTATTTCTTCATCCTCATACACTTCGTGTCATGAGGATGAAGATTAAAATATGTAACCGAATATATAAATTTGACAATTGACTGATTTGCTAAAGATTTCACCTCTTTATGTTTCATGACTAAGACTGTTTAAATAGTCATGACAAGGATGGTGGAGGTAGTAGAGAGTTAGCATAACACAGTATGTGAAGTAGTGTTACATATTGCAAAAATGATTTTGAGTTGAAATTTAATAGAAGGATGTCAATTATTTCCAAGTCTTGATCATTTATGAATGAATGTGAGTTGAGTTGTTAGCATAGTTTAATTCTATGTTTTGAAATTTGAGTAAGAGGAATGTGTGGGTTGAAAGAGAGCTTATTGTAGACTCCATTCACTGACTTGTTGAAGCGATAAGGTCCCACCTCCCAACAAAGGTCAACATCCTTATATATTAGTGTTAGTAGTTGATTTCAATAGTATAAATGTTAGACTAGCTGAAGCTTTGATCTTTTCAGATGATAGCAATATAGTTCAGTTTAAGTTTCGATTGCTTAGAGATATCTTTTTTTTGCATATTCTATTTTTCTTTTTTTATGAATTTGATTTTGTTTCATGGACATAAATGTTGGCAGCAGTAGTCAGACATATTTGAAGGAGAACTAGTGAAGTTCACAATAGCACATTGTGAACCACAACATACTCAGTATATTGACTATTGAACTACCCATGCTATGTCTTGATGATTGATGTGTGATTTCCCTTTCATAAGTGTGATTGCATAGTTAGTTTTCTAGGTCAGATAGAAGAGTTGATCTATCAAAAGAACTCCATCTCATACTTGCATGTTTCATAATGGAGTAGATAGCCTCGTTGTGAAAGACAACCAAAGTGTGTTTTGATTTGCTAGTTTGTTTTGTTTCCAGCATGCATAATCTAGAATAGTTCTATACTCATCACATTAGAATTACCTTCCTTACTGGTGTCTTGTAACTCTATTGACTACAAATACCAGATTGATAATTAATGAGTGCATTATATTACACATATAAGTAGCACAACATTTTGGCGTCGTTGTCGGGGAGTTGCAAACGGTAGGAAGTGATTTTTAGCTTAGATTGTTTGCACAGTTTTTGAATGATTTTAAATATTTCTTGAAGGAGGAGGATAAAAAATTTAATATGTGAGTGAAGAGACACGCGACCACTAGAGTGGGGTTCTTCGAAGCCAGGTTGCCTTATTACCTTCTAGATAGAATTATGATTTTAATTCAGTTAAGAATCAAATTTCCATTCTATGCATAGATATAGAGATAATAAGGGTAGATTTGTAAGCTTTAAATATTCAAAAACAACCCCCCCCCACTAATCCAACTGACACTGGTGCAGGAAACATTCCACCAGGAGAAACTTCAAGGGGAGCCAGCGAGGCTTCAGAAGAAGAACCTCAAATGGAAGAATCAGCATTGGGGCGAGAAAAACGTGAATCTACTGAACGTTTAGGAGACACACAAAATCCAGTTTCTAAACCATCGATTAGTGGAATGGAAGAAGAAGAAGGAAATGAAACCACTGACACTGAGACCTTTGGCTTTCCAATCTTGGATATTTCCAAAAACATCAGTATGAAAAACATCCCACTATCATCGTTATCCACTTTTAGAAGTATGTCAAATGAAGATTCAGACTTATTCTTATTCAAGTTTGACATATTATGTAGAAGCTATAACTACTCAAAGGATGCCCAAAAACTTAAGCTCTTTCCTGCTACAATGAATGATTCAACCTTAAGATGGTTGATGAGCTTAGGAGAAAATACAATCCTCTCTTGGGATCAGATAAAAGACACATTTTAATGGAAATACCAAGACTATTGTAAGGATAATGCTAAAAATAACATTTTTAAAATGCAACAAATAGAATATGAAAGCCCTAAAGACTACTTAGAAAGGTTCTTATACAACTACCAAAAATCAAAATTATTCACCATAGACCCAGTTGTAGTAAGAACCGTATTTTTGAAGGGTATTAGAGATG
Organism: Picea mariana; assembly: GCA_032191745.1. Taxonomy (NCBI): domain Eukaryota; kingdom Viridiplantae; phylum Streptophyta; class Pinopsida; order Pinales; family Pinaceae; genus Picea; species Picea mariana. The sequence goes on along the minus strand of JASDQU010197423.1, from coordinate 2,355 downwards.
ATTGCATAGAAGTTTTAAATTTGTTAAGTTTAGGAGATGTGCACCAAAATCCTTTTGAAGAGATTGTAGATTACTGTAGAAGATACTCAAGAGGACAAGCTAAAACAAGCAAATCACCAAGAGATACTTTTAGCAGAAATACAAGACAAAGCTCAAGAACTGTCACCAGAATTGAGTTAGGAAACTTATTACAGAAATTTAAAATATACATCTTGAGAACAATCAGTAACCAGTTAGATACCCTAAAACTGAAAAAGAAACAAGAAGAAGATATTGTTTTAGCAATCTTCTATCCTAGATGCTGAAAGAATCATGGTGAGAAAGAAGGTCCATTAAATGTCATAGAAATCTGTGGCCTGTGTACACTAGAGAACCCCACATCTGAGTGTCCAACTTTGCTTAAAATACAAGCCATGTATAGGGGAGGAGGAGTCTCATAAGAACAATCATACCCTTCCAGAAGACCTTGGAGAGAAAAAAATCCCAATGCATTTTATAACCCTAATGCACAGTATCAACAACAACAATGGGGTCCTCCCCCAATGACCTATCCACAATGGACACCTCAGCAAGCTCAAAATCAACCTTGGCAACAAGGTTGGAGGGGGTCTGTGTATGGGAATCCCTCTTACCCTACATATCCACAATATCCTACAAACATTTCCCAATTACTACCTGGATTTAACCCACCACAGATGCAAGCTTTACTCCCACCTCCTATACAACAAAAATTTACAACCCCCTTGAACCCTAACTAGTAGCAGCAAGTACCTATAAATGCCAATCAACATCCACAAAACCAAGCTACCCAAAACCCTCCAAGACTAATAGCAATCCTTGCCCAGCCAATCCCTAACCCTAATAATCGACCCACCCACCCTGTGTAGAATACATAAGTTCAAACCTTTCCCACCTATGAAATTCAACTGCGATAAAGGAAAACTGTAAATCAATCAAATCCTGGAGTAATAATTCAGGAATAAAATGATAATCATTCTGAGGAAGAAAACACTCAAACCACCCCTGTAGAAGAAGATACCTCCCCTCCTATTTGAATCACTTCTAAGTCTGTATGAGTACCTCAACAAGTTAATATTCCACCCTACCCTGAAAGACTATTAGTGAAGAAACCTGACCCACCCTTGCACAAAGATATAGAGGATGAATTACGAAATGTATGTCTAAAATTACCTCTGTTGCAAGCCATTAAAGATATCCCCATATATGCCAAAACCATAAGGGATCTTTTCCTTAAGAAACCAGGAAGGAAGAAGAAGGAACCTCCCCTTGTTCAGGTGGTGGGGAAATTATCTGAATTTATTTATAAAATTCAATACAAATATAATGACCCTGGGAACCGAGTAGTCACTGTTGAAATTAATGGTATTTCTTTACCAAAAACACTCATTGATTTGGGTACAACAATTAATGTAATGCCTTTTGACACTATGAAAAATCTCCAAATCAACCAATTAAGACCAACCCAAACCATGATAGAGTTGGAAAATAAGTCAGTCATTAGCCCAGCAAGAATTCTAAATGATGTCACAGTCACTCTAGCTTCTTGGGAATATCCAGTAGACTTTCTAGTCATCTACTCTAAATCATCCTCCAAACCAGGACACCCTGTGGTTATTGGTCGTCCTTGGCTGGCCACAACAGATGCCTTTATCAGTTGTCAGTCTGGTGAGATGACTATATCCAATGGCACACATAGTGTAACGTCCCCCAGCCGTCATCCCATTGGCCAGGCAAACGCTACTGTGTGGAACAACATCATTCTCATACTTAATTAATAACATGCATTTAAGTCATATTAAACACATTTAACTCAGAGTAAGCACAAGATTACAACTAACATAAATAATCCCTGTCATTAATAATAATTCATATGCACAATAGAATAAATGATACATATAAGCATCACAGGCATGCAGAACATAATATTAAGCATNCCCCGAGATGGGACTAAGCTCCACCCAAGGCAAGGAATCCTAGTCTAGGCTAAGGTTATAGGGAAAACTGCACAGAATAACCAGAAGGATTCTTCCCAGGATGCCTTCTTACGCCCACTACTCATGGACTCTCATTCCCCACATGCCTATTCTACCTGGGAGTATACACCTTCACAAGCACAGTCCATCAGTGCTTCACCTCCCTCTCTAGGTCTCGACAATAGGTCAGATCAGGAAGTCTTAGAGCTCTGTAGCTGGTGTTGGACTCTCTCTGGAAGAATACCACTTCCCAACAGACTCATTCACTTGGAAATAGCTTCTCATAGGCCTTGCAGATTGCCTCTTCAACTAAGGGCCTTAAAACCTAGTTCTTCAGCCCCTTCTGACTCAATTCCCACAT
>JASDQU010197422.1:4725-19496 GCA_032191745.1 Picea mariana | reverse complement strand
CATAAATTCACTCAAAAACACTAAAATAGATGCATTGGAAAATAATATGTCTAAAACCCATGTAATCATGAAAATGGTTTAATGTAAGGGTGTGGGAAAGCGAAATATGGTTAAAAGTGAAGTGAAAGTGACTTGAAAGTTAAGTGAAAGGTTGGTAAAAAGATGGTACTTTTGCAACTCAACAGTCTCTTTCAGAGTGTTTCTCTTGGTTATAGGTACAAAAAGAGTCAGATGCTACATTTCCCAGATCGATGCTTAAGTTGGCTGGGGGGGGGGTTCAATTTCTTTGAAAGGTGGATTTATTTTAAAAAATGGTTATAGGGCCTTTGGCCTTGGTTCCCTTCCCCTGCACTCATTTTCATGTCCATGATTTCGTTTGACAATTTCTTAACCATGTGTTGTAGGTATTCTATGTCTCCACTTCCCTTTTTGGGACCTTGTTCTGTTTGTTTCCCTGGGGGTCTAGTGAATAGGAGTCCTCTCCTTGGAGAAGGTTGAAATTCCTTCTTAACTAATGAGATCTGGCCTTCTTTACATCCCTTCATTTGGAACTCTATTGTTTTTGCTTCTTCAAAATTCTCTGCTAAGGTTGTTTTGGAAGCTCTCTTCATGAACATGGAAATAGAAGCTGGGAGAGAATTAACATATACTTCGATTTGCAACTCCTGAGGGGATTTAGCTTCAGGTTGAAATTTGTTTAGGATAGTGGTGAACCATTGATTAAATTATTTAACCTTCTCCTTTGAACTCATGGTGGTGGTGAAAAACTCAGGCATAAAATCTCCTGTAGTGATTTCTTCTGCAAATTTATCTAAAAAATCCTTTTGAAACTTTGTCCAAATAGTTATCGATCCTACAGGTAAGTTAAAATACCACATGGAGGCCGAATTCTCAAAATTATAGGGAAAAATCCTTCATACTACGTCTTCATGTTGAACATTCATCACTCTGATAGCTGGTATGAATTTTTTGATATGGTTTTCAAGCAATCCAAAGGTTTCAGGGTCAAATTTAGAGAGTAACTTCTCTGGATGTTGGGGGAGGTTATGTACTCATCTAGGGATGGCCAGAGCATCTCTAGCCAACCAAGGTTGATTATTATGAGGTGGGTTTCCCCTTTCTTCATTATGATCATTATTATCTTCCATGTCGTCCGATCTTGAAACTGAGCATTCTGAGTTAAGCCCTTCCTCGTCTGAAAAATCGTTGGGCTTAGAGCAGTTACCGACTGGTGTTTCGAGGATTAGATTAAGAGGATGTTCGATTTTGGTGAGAGAGAAATCTATTAGGTCTTCTACTGTGTGCACAAAAACCTATTCAGGGGTATCGACCAATGGTTTTCTTACTTGTTTTCTATGAAGAAGTAATAGAGCTAAGGGAAACACTTTGATCTGTCGAGCATAAGCTCTTGTGATTCTTCTGAATTGGTTCAACTCCTCATGAGGAAGAGTGTAAGGTATCTCGAGAAATATATGTTCTTCGTCTTTCTAGGGTGAGTTAATTGTTTCAAGAGTACTTGGTGTGTTTGGGCTATCTTGGGAATGACATGCCATGCATGTGGGTTGCTTTGAATCTATAGGATGTGTGAAATATTATGTCAAAAATATTGCCAACCATTCATTCTTTAGGCCCTCCTTCTAGTGCCAATTTTGTTGAGGAGTCCTAAATCCCTTTAACTCAACAATAGGAACCAAACCCACCACCGAGGCTTGAACCTACAAGATTTAATGGCAGAATGGTCCTCCAGATATTGCAATCTGGCAAATTAATCGATGGGATTTATGTAGTGATTGATAGAATGTCTTCTTGTGAAAAATCCTCCTTCAGTTCGAGCGTTATCTTTTTTTATTTTCTTTTATAGGTGGGACCAATTGAGGAAGACCCCCGACCCTCTATCCGAGATCCACTGCAAGATCGTTCTAAATTCTCCTCGAGCCGAAGTGGCTCCCTCGGATCTCTACTGGAAAATTCAATGAATCCACAGGTCCTTTATGAAAAATCGCCCTATGTAACTTAACACCAGGTGTGAGCCTTATGTCTACATGCAACCACAACCAGGCCTTAGAGCAAGCACCTTTCATGACTCACAATCTCATGGGTTCATGAGTCGAAGACCCTTGAATCCAAACCTCTAATACCTGAGATGCGATATGGGTATGGCTCCTTCCTCGCTAGCGCCTCTACAAGTGACCGTTGGCTAGGGTCTAACTCTATCACCTCTCGCAAATCACAACTTTGCGAGTTAAGGTGTTGAGCCCTCGTGCTCCTCCTTTGTGAAACCCTGAAGCATGATAAGTCAACAATGGGTTGACTCCTTCCCAGGCGACGTGTGTCCACCACCTGTCACCCGCTTCCACCTTTCTCTAGGTGCTTGTTGTTACGCCACCTATCAACCCCGTGGCCCCACCTAATGGATGTGCCACGTGTCCGTATGATCCCTCGGTGCTCGGCACTTCGTGACTTTGCAGTCAAAAATAAATTCTTTCAACCCCTGAACCCCCGATATGCGATACCCCACGAAGGTTCTGATCCAATGGTTCTCCTGTGGCTTGGATCTAATGGTCCGTATCTCCTTCCTTGCTCCTCACAACTTGGGACTTCACGAAACCAATAATTTGGTCTGCCATCCAAACTCATGAACCCCAAATTCGCGAAATGATCTAACGATGTGGGTTGAAATTAGATCAACGGCTTATATTGACCACGATCAATGACCCACATTGATTCTTGATATTAGGGTTGTGGGTTCATCCTACAAATAACCACCTTATAGCTTCACTGGATCCTACGGTCCTCGCAATTTTGCGAGTTCTCCATGGAGAATTCTGACCGCCCAATTCACTTCTCAATGACTTCTGCCCAAACGACTCGACGTTCTCCCTCCTAAACTAAATTTCTATGAGATGATTTTTTTTTATCTCCGTCTCCCTTTGAACACTTCAAAGGCATTATCTCTCCTAAGCTTTCACTTGCAGCTCAAGCCTTCCAAAAGGGTTCCTGCTCGCACTCCTTGTGACAAACTTTCAAATAACCTTTGGTTATTTGAGTCTTTGACCCTGTGGACTCTTTGCAACAATAGTTCTTCAACTTACCCCTTGGTTGATAAATTCTAAAGCCTCAACCAGCCTGCGCACACCTTGCACGGCTCTGTGCTTCACTTGCACTTCTACGAGTATGAGAACAACGATATCTCTCCTGAGCTTTCTGAGATAAAACTCAGACCCTCATCAATGCACACCTTGCAGACATTCACTGCACTCCTTGCAGGAATTCTCGAAACAATTGAAACTCACTCTTCTCCTCTCTCAAACTTCATACATTCAACATGAAATCATACACATAATATAGCATTGAGATAAATGCATAACAGAGAAACAAAACAACTGTAACCATACCATTTAACTAATGTAAATAGTAAGCATCATAACACCATGAAATTTGAGTCAAAGTCTCATATATTAACTCAAGTGCTCCTATACATGGGTTCTTCTCTACAACTCTCTGCTACAACTCAACAACTTATGAATTCTGAATGATCATCTTAATGTTACAATGATACAAGGGTGAGGGTATCTATATCTATTTTCCCTCCTACGCTTCTAAACTATCTAATCTATTAAATCAAATCTACCTACTTTCATTAAATAGACTTAAATGCCTATTACATTCGATAGATGAGAGAAATCGCTCAAGATCTATTCACAAATCCAAGATATAAATGTAAGTATGCTTCCCCTAGCTATTACATTAATATCCTCTCATTAATTTTTCAAAACATTTCAAAATGTGTGTTGGTGCTTTTCCAACTGTCTTCTGCCTTTATGCTTGCTTGGCTGGCTGCGTACGATGCTCCTGCATCATACTCCCTTGCTTGAAAATTTTCATGAACTTCTGTTCATGAGATCTTGTACAGTTTGTCCATGCTTTTGAATTTTTGCTTCATCCTCCCAACTGGCATCTTCCACTAGATGTCCCTTCCAGTTGACCAAGTATTCAAAATACTTCTTTCTCCTGGTCTTTCTGCTAATCTTCTTGTTAATTATGCTTTCCATCTGTGTATTTTCAGCTACAAGCATTTGATTTGTCCATTGGAATTCTTCCTACTCATCCTTTGCTCCTACTTCTTCAGCTCTGTAAGGGTACAAATCTATGACATTGAATATCGGTGAGATTCTGACCCCATTGGGTAATTCAATCTCATATGCGTTTGCCCCAAATTTCCTTATGACCTTGCATGGTCCAATCTTTTTCATCTTGAGCTTGTTATATGTCCCCCTTGGGAACCTCTCCTTCCTCAAATGTGAAAGAATCAGATCACCAACTTCAAATTGAAGTTCTCACCTATGTTGATATTCTCTCCACTTGTATTCTTGACTTGAACTTTGCAATCGCTCCTTAACTCGGCTGTGAAGCTCCTTCATTCCTTCTGCAAAGTCCTCTACACTAGCACCTCTGAATTCAGCTTGTTCTGCATCTTTCAATTCAGAAAATCCTCTTGGTTGCATTCCATATACAATCTGTAATGGACTCTGCCCTGTGCTTCTATTGAGTGAATCATTGTAAGCGAATTTCGCCTATGGCAGAATGTGATCCCATTGACTGTGGTGTTCAGTCACTAAGCTCCTCAGCAAATCTACCAAGATCCTGTTTACAACCTCTATCTGTCCATCTGTCTGAGGATGATACACTGAGCTAAAAGACAAGTTTGTCCCCAGATTCTTCCATAGGGTCCTCCGGAAATGTCCCATGAACTTGGTATCTCGATTAGAAATGATACTCCTTGGCAAGCCATGAAGTTTGACAACTTCCTTGAAAAATAGGTTCGCAATATGAGTTGTGTCACTTGTTTTCTAACATGGTATGAAATGTGCCATATTTGAAAATCTTTCGACTACCCCAAAGATTGAATCATATCCTCTTTGTTTCCTTGGCAGTCCCAATATGAAATCCATGCTCACTGCATCCCATGACCTTTCAGGTATGGGTAATGGTTGATACAATCCTGTGTTCTACCTTTTCTCTTTCATGTGCTGACAAATTCTACACTTGTCCATAAATTTCTTCACATCCATCCTCATCCCTGGCCAAAAATATGAGCCATTCAACTTTGAGAATGTTTTATCATGACCGAAGTGTCAGGCTAATCCTCTGCTGTGTTTTTCCTTCAACAGGTTCTCTCTCATGGAGCATTTCAGAATACATAGCTGATTGCCTCTGAATAATAATCCATCCTGGATCGTGTATTTAGTCCAATGGATTTTGTCTCTGAGAATTAGATTCTCAGATGCCTCATATGCCTCCTTAAAATCTGGATCATCCCTATACATTTCCTTGAGGTTATCAAAACCCAAAGTCTTGACTCTGAATTCCTGCATAAGAAAACATTTCCTGCTCAAAGCATCAACAACTTTGTTAGCAGTTCCAGAAATATGCTTAATCAAAAAAGTAAAATTTTTCATGTATTCAACCCATTTAGCATGTTTTTGGTTCAACTTCTCCTGTCGAGTCACGAATTGTAAAGCGTGATTATCATTGTACAAAACAAACTCCTTGGGAACCAAATAGTGTCTCCATTTCTTCAGCGCTTGTATGACTGCATAGAATTCTTTGTCATATGTGGAGTACTTAATCTTTGCTTCATTCAGTTTTTCACTAAAATATGCAACCGACCTATCATCTTGTCTTAAGACCACTCCAATTGCAAATCCACTCACGTCACACCTGACCTAGAATGTCTTGCTGAAATCTGGCAAAACCAGAATTGGTTGCTCAGTGATCTTCTTCTTCAACAGATTGAAGCTCTTCTCTGCTTCCTTTGTCCATTGAAAAGATTTATGTCTTTTCTTCACCGTATCCATCATCGGTGTGCTAATTCCATTGAAGTTTCGAATGAATTTCCTATAGAATCTAGCCAAACCATGGAAGCTTTGTACTTCAAATACACTCTTCGGCGATGGCCAATCCTTAATCGCCTTTATCTTTTCTGGATCCATTTTCAATTCATTTGCAGAGATAACAAAACCGAAATAAATGAGTTTTTTCCTCATAAATGATGATTTCTTCATATTGATCAACATTTTCTCTTACTGTAATCTCCTCATTACTGCAGCTAAATGCTTTAAGTGTTCTTCTTCTGTCCTGCTGAAAATTAATATATCATCAAGATATACAATGACGAATTTCCCAATGAAATCCTTCAGGACTTCGTTCATCAACCTCATTAAAGTATTGGGTGCATTCGTTAAGCCAAATGGCATGACAAGCCATTCATATAGCTTTTTATTTGTCTTGAATGTTGTCTTCCATTCATCAACTTCTCTCATTCTAATCTAATGATATCTGCTTTTCAAATCAATCTTTGAAAACAACTTTTCTCCACTCAAGCAATCCATCAAGTCGTCCATCCTTGGCAATGGAAATCTGTATTTGATGGTAATCTTATTGATTTCCCTTGAGTCTGTACACATTCTCCAGCCTCCATCTTTCTTTGGGTTGAGCACTGTCGGAACAACACATGGACTCAAGCTCTCCCGAATCAATCCTTTGTCCATTAAGTCCTAGACCTGTTTCTTAACTTCTTCATTTTCCTACGGCATCAACTGATATGCTTCTTTGTTCGGAAAACTGACTCTAGGTATAATATCGATATGATGACTTATACTCCTAATAGGTGGCGATGAACAAGGCAGTTTGTCCACTACTATATCAACAAACTCTTCCATCATTCTGGTAAATCATCTATTCTCGTACTGGTCCAAACAATATTGGGTTTCTTGACCACAATAAATTGTGTGTCTTCCTTCTTCTTAACCTCATCAAGAAGTTCCTTCCCACTCATGAGAAGTACAATGTTGCTCATTTATGTTTTCACCTCTTTATCCTTAATCGACAACAACATCTGAGTCCTACCATTTTCCTCCAGGGTGTACATGTTCTTTCTCCCATCATGAACCACATTTATTCCATATTGCCATGGTCTACCTAGCAATAGATGACAAACATCCATGGGAATGACATCACATAATATCTCATCTTTATAACCTCCTATTTAGATTTGACTAAACACTGTTTAGTGACATTTACCTAATATCCTTTTTGTAGCCACAAAACTCTGTATGGGCTTGGATGTGCAATAGTCTCCAGCTCCAACTTTTCTACCATCTCTATAGATACGAGATTATCTGTGCAACCATTGTCCACTATGACCTTGCATACTCTATCTTTGGTTTTGCAAGCAGTCCGAAAAAGACTATTTCTTTGGGCTGGGTTCTTTGGTTCCTTCTCTAGTTTTAAGAGAACTTTCCTCATCATTAAGGATCTTCTACCCTCAGCATCTTCTGCCTCAACATTCCATCCTTGAGCTTTGGAAATGTCAGTTTCACCACCTTCTTTCTTCTTATATGGACACTCATAGGATTTATGTCCGATTTTTCCACAAACAAAGCATTTCACTTCACCTCCTCTACCTCTTCCTCTTCCTATGGCTTGAGGAAAAGTATTTCTGTTAGCATACTGCCTTCCTTGTGAGCTTTCTCCCCTCTCAGGTTGAGGTTGAGGTTTCTTCCCCTCTTCTTTAGGTTTCTAAGTTTTGTCTTGGGCAATTGTTTTGCCTCTGGCTTGACTTCTACCTCGGCTTCTTTGACCTTGCTTCCGGCTCAGCTTCTCTTCAGATTTTAGAGCCATCTGATAAGCATCTTCCACATTTTGAATGGTCATCATGCTCATCTCATATTGAATGTCATATCGTAGACCATTCATGTACCTGGAAAATTTTTCATCATCGCTTCCCGATGACTTGCTCTGATGTTTATCTTGTAGAATTCTTTAGTGTATTCTTTCACTGACATCAACTTCTGTCTCAAATTCTGTATCCTATGAAAGAGAGTGATTTGATAATCGTTTGGTATAAACTTGGCTTTCATTTTTGCAACCATTCTATCCCAGCTTTTGATTTTCTACCTTCCTTTGCAGCATCTGTCAGCCTGCAGTTCATCCCACCATAGTGTTGCATACCCTTTAAGTTTGGTAGCAACATGTTTTACTTTCTTATCTTCCTTGACATCCTCATAGTTGAAGTATTTGTCTAGAAATCTAATCTAGTCTAGAATTTCTTCAACATCCAAGTTGCCTTCGTACACTGGAATGTCCATTTTTTACCTAGCACCTATCCTCACAACAACCCTGAATAGGCGTTCTTTAGTAGCATCTTCGACTACAACTTCTTCTCCTTCGTTTCCAGCTTCATTTTCACTTTCAGCTTCACTGATATCCCTAATGTCAACTGCGTGCCTCTATGTTGTCTCCATAGCATCAAGACTAGCACGTAATTCACACATTTCCCTTTCCACTGTTGGATTAGGTAATGGCCTGTCTCTTCTTCTCAGTGGCATGGCTGTAAAATTTTCTCCCTTCTCTCTGCTACAGAAAGCAAAGAAATTGTTCTAAGCTCTGATACCACTTTGATGCAGACCCCTGACCCCTAACCCTCTATCCGAGATCCGCTGCAGGATTGTTCTAAATTCTCCTCGAGCTGAAGTGGCTCCCTCAGATCTCTACTGGAAAATTCAATGAATCCACATGTCCTTTATGAAAAACCGCCCTATGCAACTTAACACCAGGTGTGAGCCTTATGTCTCCATGCAATCACAACCGGGCCTTAGCGCAAGCACCTTTCGTGACTCATGATCTCGTGAGTTCATGAGTCAAAGACCCTTGACTCCAAACCTCTGATACCCGAGATGCGATATGGGTATGGCTCCTTCCTCGCTAGCACCTCTACAAGCGACCGCCGGCTAGGGTCTAACTCTATCACCTCTCATAACTCACAACTTCGCGAGTTAAGGTGTTGAGCCCTCATGCTCCTCCTTTGTGAAACCCTGAAGCATGATAAGTCAATAATGGGTTGACTCCTTCCTAGGTGACGTGTGTCCACCACCTGTCACCCGTTTCCACCTTTCTCTAGGTGCTTGTTGTTATGCCACCTGTCAACCCCGCGACCCCACCTAATAGATGTGCCACGTGTCCATACGAGCCCTCGATGCTCGGAACTTCATGACTTTGTAGTTGAAAATAAATTCTTTCAACCCTGAACCCCCGATATGCAATACCCCATAGAGGTTCTAATCCAATGGTTCTCCCGTGGCTTGGATCCAACGGTCCGGATCTCCTTCCCTACTCCTCACAACTCAAGACTTCATGAAACCAATAATTTGGTCTTCCCTCCAAACTCACGAACCCCAAATTCGTGAAATGATCCAACGATGTGGGTTGAAATGAGATCAACGGCTCATATTGACCATGATCAACGACCCACATTGATTCTTGATATCATAGTGGTGGGTTCATCCAACTCATAACCACCTTACAGCTCCACTGGATCCTACGGTCCTCACGATTTTGTGAGTTCCCCATGGAGAATTCTAATTGCTCAATTCACTTCTCAATGACATCTGCCCAAATGACTCAGTGTTCTCCCTCCTGAACTAAATTTCTATGAGACAATTTTTTTTTTTATCTTCGTCTCCCTTTGAACACTTCAAAGGTGTTATCTCTTTTGAGATTTCACTTGCAACTCAAGCCTTCCAAAAGGGTTCCTACTCCCACTCCTTGCGGAAAAATTTCAAATAACCTTTGGTTATTTGAGTCTTCGATCTTGTGCACTCTTTGCAACAATAGTCCTTCAACTTTCCCCTTGGTTAATAAGTTCTAAAGCCTCAACTAGCCTGCGCACACCTTGCATGGCTCTGTGCTTCACCTGCACTTCTGTGAGTATGAGAAAAACGATATCTCTCCTGATCTTTCTAAGATAAAACTCAGACCCTCATCAACGCACACCTTGCAAACGTTCACTACACTCCTTGCGGGAATTCTCAGGGAGAAAAACAATTGAAACTCACTCTTCTCCTCTCTCAAACTTCATACATTCAACATGAAATCATACACACAATAAAACATTGAGATAAATGCATAACAGAGAAACAAAACAACTGTAACCATACCATTTAACTAATGTAAACAATAAGCATCATAACACCATGAAATTTGAGTCAAAGTATCATATATTAATTCAAGTGCTCCTATACATGGGTTCTTCTCTACAGCTCTCTGCTACAGCTCAACAACTTATGAATTCTGAATGATCATCTTAATGTTACAATGATACAAGGGTGAGGGTGTCTATATCCGTTTTCCCTCCTACGCTTCTAAACTATCTAATCTATTAAATCAAATCTACCTAGTTTCATTAAACATACTTAAATGCCTATTACATTCGATAGATGAGAGCAATCGCTCAAGATCTATTCACAAATCCAAGATATAAATATAAGTACGCTTCCCCTAGCTATTACATTAATATCTGCTCATTAATTTTTCAAAACATTGCAAAACGTGTGTTGGTGCTTTTCCAGCTATCTTCCGCCTTTATGCTTTCTTGGCTGGCTGCGTTCGATGCTCTTGCATCACCAATACAAGATGAAAGCTAGTATAAACCAGCTGGGTAACAAAGGGAAAATAACTTAACTACTGAATAAGGTTGAGTTTGTGATAACCCTTATGATGAAGCATGCAGACAATGATTCTTACACCTACAACAAGCCTAGTACTAATACATTAACCTGCTGGTGTTCCAATTATTGACTGAGATATGATTATAATGGGAAAACATACATGCAATAAATGATGGAAAGAAAAATAGTTTCCTTAACTCTAATCATCAATCACATATTAACACAATGATTTAATTTTCATCATTAAAGAAAAGAACTATAAAAATATTGTATCAGATAACTTATGAACAAATTCAGAGGCTCTTACTCGTTACAACATCCATTCATGAGAGAAAATCAGAAATAATTCTTCTTTAGATCCAATCACACATGCTTTTGATGAAAAACACAACCTTGTCTCAGGTCCTAAACACGACTTCTCAATTAAGGTAGCTCTGAAATAGTTATTTACAAATCCAAAAATGATGGTCTTTGCAACAACCATCGACCCCTTTCTAATAGGTCGATCCTCCTATTTATAACATATCATTAACTAAAAGTAACTATCAAAAGTGCAAGCTAAGTAAAAATAAGCATCGCCACATGGCGCTTTCATCGCTCAGTCTTCTAAGAGTCATCAAATGATTTCACTTGAGTGGATGACTCTTCTCATACTCTGACCATTGGATGAAGAGATCCTCACACATGTTGGCATACATGAATCTGTGTTGGTCCATTGGGACCGAAATGATTTCCTTTATCTCTATTGCCCGGGCTCGATACTTGACTACTCTAGCACTTAACTGCTACAACATGGTTCGAGCCTTGATAATATTTTCCATGAACTGATGCACTTGACCTAGCGCCATGTTCGCCAACTTTTCTATCTTCTCAACCCACAATGAGTCTTGTTCAACATGTAATTTAACTATGTCATGCAAGTAGACAAAGTCATCGAGTGTGTCGAATTCTGGGAGGCCGATGTCTCTCATCGCTCGGTTGATCTTGGTCCAACTCTTTTCACACTTGGCCCATTTCTCTTGGATTTCCCGATGAGGTTCTTGGGCCATTTTCACCCACTATTTGGCCGATTTATTTATGCAATTGATGCTGCTATCCCTTAGTACCTGAATGTCGTGCTCTTCGACATCTCGACCCTACTGAACGACATTGATGTAATCGATCCTCTCCACTGCTTGGTGTGATTTTTCATACCATCTTTCCATATCTTTTCACATCGCCGATGAGGGTGTCTTCTTGGAAATGGGCAATTCCTGTGGTGAAAAGGTGCCACTCATTTGTGAATTTATTGTAGGCGTCTTGGAATTCACTTCTCAAGAACATTGTGGCCTGTGTGGAATCCTAATAATATTTCACCAAATGGCGTAGAATTTCCAGCTCCTTCAGTGTAGGGGCCAACTCCTCTTCATCCCTTTTCACTCTATCCAGGGTGGCATCTTTGATTGCCATCCCTGCACCGATAAGCTTGGACGTCTTGGCATGCTCTGTGTTAATGATTTTTTCCTCTGTGCTAATGAGGATGGAGAGATCCAAGGTAAGCCTCCTCTTCTTGGTGGTTCTCTTCACGATGGTTTTCCTCTTCTAGTCATAGGATATGGCTTGTATGTCAACAACCTCTTCCACGGGTTCAGGGATTTGCTGTTCTCCCTAGGTAAGCATATTTTTGAAGCTCCTTATGGTGTATATCTGTTCAAGACTGGGTTCTTGAACTTCTTCCGTATGTTTTGAAGGTCCAACCTCTGGTTGTTGTGCATCAGGAGGTAAAGTACCACCTAAAATTGAAGCATCATGGGAAGGCTTGGTACTTACTTGATAATCGACTGTTGAGATGTCGATTTCCTACTATGGAACTTATTCTTTTTGTTTGCACAATCCTATCTCATCCCTCGGGCTATCCACTTGGATCTCTGGTACATCGAGTAGCTCAGTGTCTAAGACACTTTCAACCTCCTAGTCATTCTGTGGAAGGCCACAAATTTGAGCATCGAGAGTTGGCGAAGAGGCCTTCTTGGGATCCTTTTCTTCTGTGATTTGCACCAGAGTCACCAAGGATACCTTCGAACTCTCCTCCTCATCATAAACTGTTATTAATTTGTGGAGGGGATTTGGTGCACTTTCTCTCTCGTATGTCCTTGTTATCTTTGGCTGAGCTGAAACGTTCCCTGTTGATCTAGCCTGTGGAATTGTAACTTCAGGGTCATTTAACTCAATGATTTTGTCAATTTGTATTAGCTCCGGGCCACTTGGACCTTCGCAGCTCTCAACTGGGTTGTCGACAGTGACCCTTTCCATTTCTACGAGGTCTCGGGCATTCTACAGCTGATCGATTACTCGCTGCACCTATTCTATTAGGAACATTTCCCTTGCTTGTGACTCTGGCGTCATAGTCAGTCCCCTGTTCTGTGCCTCTGTGGCCTCTGCCACTCTGACTTCTTCCCTGGCTTTGAGAGCTTCTTGAGCCCACTGTTCTATTTTCGTCGCCTATTCATGTAGGATCATGGACCTGAACCTGGTCATTTTCAGGTTGTCCATCCTTTGTACGACCTCGTCCTAGTCTTGGGCATTTTCTGTGAACACTTCGTCTTTGAATTCGTCGTGGGCATATAGCCAACAAGACAACACTTGTGAAGCATGTTGTAGGACCAAGCCCTTTGGATTGTTCTTACGGAATTTTCCCGTCAAGAGTATGAACTCTATTTGGCTCAACCCTTCTTGTTGGGCTTGAGCGATATCCTTTACCAAGTAGAAACCTACATGGAAACCATAGGGTATGAACGCTCGTTTCTTGTCCTTGACCAGGGTGACATTGTATCCTTGCAGGATGGTTTGATAGCATATTTCTCCTACAACAAGCCAGGCTGGGACATGAGATGGTAGGATATGTGGTTCTATGGTGGCCTCGAACACCCTGATGTAGGTGTCGCGCTCATAGAAATACCAATGGCCTACCTTGGATATCATCTTTTTGGCTGTCATTGATAGCCTTGGGTATTTCTTCTTAAAAAGAATAAAATAAATTCAGGTGATGAATTTATCGTAGATGAGAGAGTAGGATTTCTTATACCTTTTTCCCACAACACACTGAAGTAGATTTGGACCGAGATTTCTGCAACATGCCAGCTCAAATTCATGTCAGCGAAGACGTTTCTGGCGCATATGGCATTGAGCAAGTATGAATCCATGTAAAACGTTGGTGCTTCCCCTTCCTTAGGTTCCTAGGCCTGCTACACACAAATGCTCAATTTGGATATTATTTCTCCCTAGTTGAAGATGCACCCAACAATCGCAACTGTGTATGCCAAAGGCATCCATGCCTCTAAAAACCTAGAGAAATTTTTCTCTCCATATAATCGATAGATGAGAGCCATCAAATAGACGTAAGGCTCCCTTAAGTTAGCTATCCCATACCATCCAATGCTCTGGTTGGTAAACTTCTTGTCCTCCCTCCACCATGAGGCCATCAATCAACTAGTGTTGTGGTGTTCATAGAACTTCACAATGAAGTCTGTGTTTAGATGCTCCTCAGGGTCTCTGATTTTTTAGTATTTATGAACTTCTACCAGAAGGAACACTCTAACACACCCACCATTGTCATCATTGATTAAACATTTCTATGTGTCTGTGTGGTCGATGAACCACTTCAGTACTTATATGTAGGGAGAAATGAGGGTTATGCTTGCCATCATATGTAGGTATGACTGTCGGATGTTTAGAAATACCTTTTCGTCAAGTACCCTTACATCTGGATCACTATGTGGGACATATTCTAGGTACTCCTCTTAGTTGATCCTATTAAAGAGATCCCCCCAATGTGGGTGCGCCATCTTAGACCCTGTGCTTGCCTCTATATCTACAAAGGAAGAAGGCTAGATGAAAACCTTCTTCGTTGCTATCTTAATGATAGGTTCCAACCTCATAGTGTATTTCAATTGTTTTGTGACCCATGGAGAAGAGCCTTCGCCTACCTCTAGTTCTTTCAGCTTCAGTGCCCTCGACGATCGTATGGTGGTTGAATTTCTTGGCGGTATTGTTCTTGAAACTAAAATAAAATTTCAAAGACTATGTAAAACAAAAACCAGATAAAAACATATGAATTACAACCAACAAAATTACAGACTCGTATATATACCTCTGAATCTTGTTAAAACTTGGTTATTTTGGCAATCACGGGATCGATACAGCCTTCGAGTTGCTCGTGTTGCTCCTTCGGATGCTCTAGAATTCTCTTATGTGCAAAATGATTTCATTTACAATGGCTCAAGA